>OX578279.1:600000-781122 GCA_951217055.1 Gerris lacustris | reverse complement strand
ATACAAGACGTCATAATGTTATATATATAGGTCTAAGTATGATTAGTAAGATACTAGAGGGGGCTGCAAAGTGCCTCGAGATGGTTCCAGGGAAGGATGGCACGGCAACAACCCTATAACGGATAGTCCTAAAATTTTGAAATAATTAATGCAAATAACTTATGGTAGGGTGATGGAAATTGTCAGAAAAAAATTAACTTTTAGCTATTACCGATAAAAAATCATTGTGGCCCCCCGGGGAATCGAACCAGGGACACCTACTCTTCTCTCCTTATTCTACACGGTTTTTACTTTCTCATATAAAGAGAAAGTATTGTGATGGCGCGAACATTCGAGTTTGAGAATTTGATTGATTTACACCCCTTGAGGCCATAAAAGTGGTTTTTAAACAATGTCTGTCTGTCACCTGTGCAGACGCCTCGAGACTAAACTACTAAGCCGAATTTGACCAAATTTGGAATTTTCAGAAAAATCATGCTCAAAAAAATCATGTTCAGAAAAATCATACACCCAGGCGAAATCGTGAAATGAATTTTAGCTCAAAATTTGGGGGCACAACCCCCCAAAAACACGAAAAAGAATTATTTCTCGAAAACGGTTACGACGACTTTGATTAAAAAATTCTAAAAATCAGTCCATTAAAATACAATTCTAAGGTAATAAGGCGTTTTCTCGGGAAAAATTTAGTTCCTGAGAAAATAGCTTCTAAACGCAGAGAGGCCGGGTTCGATTCCCGTGTAATGTATGTCGAACAGGGAACTCCCCAGCACCTTTTCACCGTGTATTTAAAATCTAAATCAATAAGAACATTCGATTTTTATATTTTGCTTCTAAAGTAGCCATTGAAACTTGATTTTGCTGGTTTTGACTTGACCGAGACTTACCTGCACCCGCGTGCTCCGCTCAGATAATAAAGTATTTCTAGAGCTGTGACACATTATTGGGAAATACAGGACGACGCTGTGAATCACCGCAGGGTCCCTGTGACGGGTCCACGTAACTATCCACAATATGTGGTCCGTCGACTCGGTTTAGCTTCAAACCGGAAATGGGACACACTGTGAGCACCGCTAATGTAGTTTTTGTAAAGCCTCGTACGCACCAAACGTGCATTCACAAACACGATGCGCGTGCGGTGCGACGCGGCAGAAGGATCCGGGCCGAGACAAGGTTGTCAACGTACTTAACAGCATATTATTATTTATCGGACCGATTCCGATCCACCAAACAATAGATTCCAACTCCACACACATGTGCTCCTTTATACAAAAAATCGGTCCGAGACAACTCAGACAAACTTTCTCATAAACGAGATCACAATTACTAAGCCCAGTATTTTCCATTTATTAGTTTTCGTAGGTACATTAAATTATTATCGAACATTTCACCAAAATTTATCATAAAAATAATTTCTCCTCGGCGGGGAATCGAACCCGGGCTCTCTCCGTCCGCGTTTTAAGCTATTTTCTCAGGAACTAGATTTTTCCCGGGAAAACGGCTTGTATTGTTAGATTTGTATTTAAATGTTCAATTTTTAATTAAAATTGTTTTTTCGAGAAATAATTTTTTTTCCACTTTTTTCAGAGTTTAAGGGGGTTAGCACCCCCTAAAATATATCGTTTGATCGGTTTGATCGGCTTATATAGTTTGATTCGTATTTAAATGGACTACATTTTTAAATCAAAATCGTTTTCGAGAAATAATGTTTTTTCACGTTTTTTCAGAGATTTTAGGGGGTAGCGCCCCCACATTTAGAGCTAAAATTCATTTCTCGATTTCGCCTCGGGGTATGATTGTTCTGAACATGTATGCCAAATGTCGTCAAATTCGGCCCATTAGTTTAGGCTCAAGGCGTCTGTACAGACGATAGACAGACATTTTTTAAAAATAACTTTTTTGGACTCAGGGGACCCCAAAACGTGTAAATCCATCAAAATCTCAAACTCGAATTTTCGCGCCGTCACAATACTTTCTCTTTATATGAGAAAGTAAAAAAACTGCAATTAATTAGATAAACTGCAGGACGAGAGTGAGGAACACCTGTCTGGGCAGTAGCCGTTATCTAGGCAAGTGTGGAGCGAGACGTCGAGAGGGACTTGCCCAAGCAAGCACGAGGAGCTGTACGGTACAAGCATGTTTATTTTTACGGTGGGGCCGGAGTTTTAAGGTTACGTTATAGTTAGTGTGAAGGGTGGCCGCGCCACGGTCGATAGTTTTAAAATTGTTGTGCAGCTGCGAGTGTTGCCTGTGTGCACCGGCAAACACGGCCGAGGGAACCCGGGCGAGTCCAAGAGCGCCGCGGGGGGGGTCACGTGGCGGCGCCTCGGTACCACCCCCCGGGCGGTGGACTCGCCCGGCGGTGGCTCCGTCACGTCACGAGGCCGCCGGCGGCCCGGTGACGTCACGGGGCCGCCTGCGGCCCGGCGGCCCCAGTACACTTACCCCCTCCCGCCGCCGCAATTCCGACCGACACTCACACACACCGCCGCCATTTATTATATCCTATTATATACTTTCCTCCGGGTTATTTCGTATATTTTTTTTCCACCCCCCCCCCCCCCCCCCCCCAGGTCCGGAACCGAAAATCGGGAAAAGTAAACGAGAGGGGGGGTTAAGGATCATAAGAGAAAGGGAAAGTAAAAACAATTTCCAAAGCTTTTTAAATCACAGTAAAATTCAACCTCCGACAAACAGCACGTTTTAACGTTTTTAGTTACACCGAGGTTGAAATTTGAATCCCGAGAGGAAAATACACCGTTTGTTTACAAATTTTGCAAAAATAACATAAATGGGTGAACATAGGAGAGATAAGACGGCAAAAACAAATCTGCAATACAGACTTAGTCCAATTTAAGGAATTACAAATAACATTCCGACAAAAAACACGAGCAGCAGTTTGACACTAAATTCACTTTCACACTACAGATGAATTATTGACTATTGTAACAAACTAGATCTGCTAATAGTTGAACCATGTAATACCACTCCTAAACGGTAAAACACAGACATCGAGTCGCCTGTCAAAACTCTCCGCTGTGAGTGAACGAGAACAACCCAACACGGCCACATTAGTACACTTGCTTCATTAATCAAATATTTCCCAGAAAAAAGAAAAAAGGGCTTTAAAAATCAAACATCAAACACAGAGGAGCTCTCTCACAAACAACAGCAACAAGTCAGTTGCCGTAAAAACAGAGAAACATTTCCCTCTGGGGACCCGACTTTACCCCCCCGCAATATTCACAGAAAACAAATTACTAAAATGAAACAGGCTCGCAGTACAACCACGTCCAACAGAAACATCCCAGGTAAAAAGAAATGTATAAAGAAAATTCGATGCAAAGCACCCGGTCTCTAGTTAACATCCCTTACAAAATAAACCTTCCCAATAACATTACAGATCACAGAAAACAAATAAAAACTTTAAAACCATAGAAAAACTTTTTAGAAGATAAAATACGGACACGAAGTAACAATAAGTCGTAAGTCCGCTTAGAGTGGAAATGTATTTATAAAACAAATATTTTTATAGAAAATAAACTCTTTTACAAAAAAAGTTTACTTCTTGATTTTCTGTTAAAAAATTAATTGAGAATAATAATAATAAACTAATCGACAAAGCCAAGTAAAGTAAACACCGTTTCTTTTTCATGGACGCGTAGACAATAAGAATTATTTTAATTACGAAATAATATTAAAAAAAATCCATAAAGAAGCTGCGATGCCGTGGAAAGTTAACGGATGTTCACAATTATAACTATTATTGTCGTGGAAACCATTTTCCCGGGGAAGAGACTTGTTTATTTGAACTATTTTTTTATTTATCGATTTTCGGCGTCGCTAAATTAAATTTCATTTTCGCTTCGGCCAAAGGAGTACGATTATTCAGAATGTGAATAGTCAACTGTTTGAAATCGGTTTAAAAGTTTACGCATCTGCTCAGAGAACAATGTATACATTTCTTTTTTTTAAAAAAAACTCCCTTTATTGGCTTCAGAGGACCTTTAAACGCGCCACAATAATATTTCTCTTTATGTATACGCAAACGTGAGTGTAAGTGTGTACTAGCGAAAGAAAAACAAGTGCGGCGAAGGAAGTATGTTCGTAAGGACACACCGCTGGCTTCTTAATCAGGACGAATCGTAAATCCACGTCATTTTAAATTTCATTGATAAGAGGAATCCGAAAACAAGGTTGGAAAAATATATGGGGATCTCGTCTCTCTAGCGTGTAGGTAAAATTCACCCGGGGTAGAAACGCTTTTCCGGAAAGTGGCCTTCCCACGGAAAGCGAAACAAGTCGCTCGATATACTCGGAAGTGGAGAGCCGGTCTTCCTCGGAATTATTATCACCGAGGGGAACCCATAGTAACCCTCTAGACGAGTTCACCGTCCGGCCCAGACCGTCAATCGACCCTGGAAAATTTCGTCCTTTAAAAACAACCCATTTAGTTTTCGAGAGAAACCGGGAAAACGGATTCGACTCGTTACAGAAGCGAACGTCGTCCTGACGGGAGTCTCGGGCGCGGAGGAAAACTAGGTCAGTAGGGCGACATCGATATCCGAGGCGGGGTGAACCGACTGCATCCAGGACCTGAAGCGTAGGGTGGATTAGACAGAGGACACCTCTGTAAGGGCTCCGTACAATACCTGGACAGTCCGTCTCCCCAGCATCCTCCCGACATTACAAATACACAGAGATAGTCACCGTGTTCCCTCATGCTGCCGCACAGTTTAAAAATGTAAATGGAAACGACGACCGGAAATTTGACAGTATAATACTCCTCTCGAGTCCAACTCCATCCCGTCGAAACAACACAAAAAATATCAACAAAAAGCAACATCACTTTGTTCAAAGCAAGCATAACAGAACTTATTTACTTTAGCACCCCCCCCCCCCCCTGGGTTCTAAACAATAGTCTGGCCTCCAAAAGTCTCAAAGGTTTGTGTGTTTGTCTCCCCAAGACATAGTAACTCCTGGGGCAATTTTATATTTAACATTCCTTTATCGTAATAGTTAACTATACAAAGGGATATTATCACATTTATAGACACAAGTGTGATATTCCTTTGTCCCAAGGTTCATTGGACGAAATATCCCTTTGTCTTAATAGTAATATAGACTAAAGAATATATTATACTACTCTGCATATTAGTTTTTTTAAACAGATAAGTTTCATTTTATCAATTTAGCAAAATTTAAAGATGGCAGACGGTTAAAATTAACATTGGATCATATGGCTACTGTCGAATCGTCAAATCGTCCGAATTCCCACATCGATAAAGCGAGATGTTATAAAAAAAAAAAAAAAGTTTGTGCGCATATGGAAGAGAAACGAGTAGTTGGGAAATGATGCGGATCTTACAACGGACTAATTAAGATCTACTGTTCTAATTCAATAAAAATCAGAAGATTATTATTTAAAATATGTTGGTTGGAAAAAATAAGCGAAATGTTATGAATGGTTACGGTGAAACATTTTGAAAAGTTGTGGTTTTCTAAGGGGCGGCACGTGCTGCTGTGACGCCTCCAAACCTCGCACTCTCACAACTCTCCTCAACTCATTCTGTTTTTTTTACAAAATAGGCGGCATATGACACCATTCCTTAAACATCGAGACCAAGTACAACTGTGACAAAAGACACTGAATAAGTGCATTTTATTTAAACATTAGTTCGTTATAATTAGAGGAAAACGCGATTTATAAGGACACATAGAGTAAAGGTGAATTGGCACAAAATCAAAACCAAATACATTTGTATATACTCCAGGGCGTCATGCTCTTTCATTTATAACTATAATAAGTGCAAACCCTTGATTATGAAGCTGGGTTTTTTTGGGGCTTCCTGCAGCACGACTGTGGAGTCTCCAACTTTTGCGTAGGGTACTTACGGATTACGGAGACTAGGTACGTTACAGACAGACAAACAGGGAATTAAAAGGGTCCTCGCTTTTCCATAAGGACCCTCAAAACTCAAGAACCCAAGGATGAATCTCTAGATCCACAGTTCCAACAGGTTCCCGACACCGCACCGCCCAGTATATTATCTGCTTTTTCGGTTTGAACAGTGACAGATAGATAAATCTTTATTCCCATTAACATTTTTTACATATAATATTTTTTTACATATAAACTTAATACCTTTACATAATATATTCTACAATTCTACATGTATTTTTTATTGGTATGTTTAACATTAATGAGAGCCCTCAATAGCTTATCCAGCTAGAGCGAGGGCTCTGCCATGGGCAAAGTAACACCGTCCAGAAAACATGTATTGTAAAAGTGCTACTAATAATAATTCAATAAATAATAATTAATTATTCCTCATTACTTTTGTTTTTAAACAAATTAAAAGAAAAAAAAGATTAAACCTACTTAAATAAGTAAATAATTAAATAACCTTCTCGTGAGTAAAAAATAAAAATAAATAAAAGAATACAGAATAACATAGTTAACAACGAGTTTATGGACTTTGGCTCGACAGATTTTAAATATAATCCAACAAGAAATAAATGTTTAAATCTAAAAATAATCTAAAAATTATAATATATTGATATTGTTATTTAAATCATATGTTTATACCAGGTGTTATTTATTAATAATATTTTTAAGTGAGGTAAATTATGTTATGGGGAATTTAGCTGTAAAAAGTTTTATGTTTGCAAAAGGTTTAAGGTCTGGAGTACTCCTGCTTTAAATATGAAATGAATGCCCTTTTAAATGATTTAATAGACTCGATTTGCTTGAGGTGGAGTGGTAACTCATTATAGAATCTGGGTGCCAAATAGCAAGCGGTATTTTGTTTGTTAGCAGTTTGACAGAAGGGAGTGTCAACTGAAATCTCCTCTTTAGCGCGGGTAGGATAGCTGTGCTCTCTAAATGTCTTCTCCTTGTTGAGGAAATTTAACAAAACCGATTTTTTAAATAGACTAGTTAAAGGAAGAACTCGAAAAACCCTGTAACAATTTGGAAGATTAGAATTTTCAAGCGTCAGAAAAAAACGTCGAATCTCTTTATATGCAAAGTTCGACTGGACGAGGATAATGAAACTTCAAGTGAAGGAAGCGCTCATAAAACCAAGTTTGTTTCAGCAAGATAATTCGACTTTATCAAACGGTAAAATGATGGACGGCTGCGTTCAGAAGCCGATAACCAACAGAACAATTAACTACACAACATTGATAAAAATACGCCGCACCAGCAAACAAACGAAACTTTAAATAAATAAATGAGCCAAGTAAGTGCTAACACCACGTACAAGGGGTTCATAAGAGAGTTAACAAATAGCACGAATTCCTTAACCAGACAAATCGACGCAACCGTAGGTATCAAGCTTTTTTGCTCCACGATGCATTTTTCCCTCAAGGCGGAGGAACGCCCTCCGTGGCGGCAGAACCTCCGATTTAGTCATTATTTCCAGTTATATAGTTTTTAGGTTGAATTTTAAGGAAGGCGTAGGATTAGGACCTTAATTTAATATTCTTCTTACAAATTTAGATGTAGAATCTGCCCCCAACTCTTCAAGTGAAGCTTCTTTTTCTTCTCGGGTCTTTTTTTTATTCTGCTAAAAAAAGAAGATAATTTGATGTAGTATATTATATCACCTGTAGCCATAAATTGAATTTCAGTGTAATTAAAAATTATGTTCATGGGGTTGGTTCTTCTCCCCAATACCTGGTGCTTCGATAGAAAAATATATTTATCTACGATTGATACGAAATATAAACATTATATCTTTGTTTAGATGCGTAGAAAGTGATTATTTACGTACTTGTATTCATTGCGCATGCGCGTCTCATAGTTCTGAATAATCCTCCTGCACTAGTGCGGTAAAGAAGAGGAATTCTTCAGCTTTACGCACGATTAGTGAGTTTGTTTACATTTAACAAAACTAATTTGGTGTTCTTTTATTAAAGTAACTGTTTATATCAAGATTTTAGTGAAAAACAATGAGTGAATCAAGTGACTTTGACGAAAATGTGGAGAATAATACTCCTCCAGAAATAATTAATTCGGCAAAAAATACAACTAATGAATTAATGCCATCTTTATCAAGAGAGAGATACGAACTTACATACAACAACTTTATTCTTTTCTGTATTTATTATTTAAATCTAACAATCGTAGATAAAGTACGGTACGCAAATCGTGCGAAAACGGCATTTTGCATTGCTCGTGTGGTTTTACCACCCTCGCTATCGCTCGGGTGCAAACTCCACACTCGCATGCGAAATGCTACTTTCCGCACTCGACGCGTAATGTACTATTATTTATTTTTATTGTACTTGTTTTTTAAAGTAAGACGTAAGACCCACCCCTAAGTACCTACTGAGAAGGGCGTAAATACTACATTAATGTACTACTGCTAACCACAGAATAACAGAAACTGATGAAAAAGTGAATTTAGGTAGAATTCACCTTACAAGTAGATAAGTTCAGCTACAAGTCTGTTAACAACACACAAACATGTCCAGTGTTGTAGCAAACCACAACAAAACCGTTTTAATAACCAAGATAATTCAAATACCAAACACTAGTTTTTTAAGCGACACGACTACGCTGGCAACAGATATTTAGTCGAGTTGTCACGGTTATTAATTAATTAGCCGCATATATTATAGAAACTCGAGGCAGCAATACTGCGTGACCCGACACGAGCAACTAACTCCTTCTAACAAGACCAAATCGCGAATACGTGCATTTCGTTTTATTGGTTTAATAGTTACAAAATGAGTTGTTTCTAGCGAGACTTTACGCAACTTACTTAATGAATACAAGTCAAACAGCTAATTTCTTGGTAAAATGGGTAACATTCAATAACGACCGCTTTACGTCGTTATCACCCACAGTAAACTCATCCAATTTCCTCTTTATTTTAGTCCTCGGGAGTCTGGAGGCAAACGAGGAAAAGGTCGGTCTTGCAAACCTGCAGAGAAACAGTGGAAGAGGAGGTCTGGAAACAGGGCAGGCAGGCAATTATTTAGATTGTTACTTCCCTTATAAAAAAATAAGAGGAGAGTAACAATCTAAAGAAGGTGTAGGGATTGTTCTTCTTTAGACTGTTACTCCCCTTAGAAAAACAAAAGTGTGATATTCCTTTGTCCCAAAGTACATTGTACTGAACATCCCTTTGTCTTATAGTTGTTTAGTCAGAGTAATTTATATTCTAAAAAAGAACAGGGGAGTAACAATCTAAAGAATACCGTATTGCCGATGATCTAACCTTACTAATGAGGTTAATTAGGCAAACCTCACTAAAGTAGGTTTTGAAGTTGTACACGAAGAAAAGCTTAGCGGCGATTTCGGGGTCCAAACATGAGTGAGGTAAGAGGTAAGCTTGTATTCTGCCACCTGGACGGAAGAAAAGGGGTGGACGACGAGGAGTGCTTGCTCGATTACAAGTTCTAGATTGTGCTGATGAGATCCACCCCCAGACTCACATCGGGATTGGAGCCGATATGACCTAGTTGAGCGTGTAAAGTCTAATTTGACTAATATATCTGAAAACTATACGTCCAATTTTAAAGAAATTTGGGTGGTAGGTCATGAGTAGCCCATTGTTGGTCCCATATAAGTTTCAACCTTCTGCGCTAATTTGTTTCTCTTCCCCATGCGCACAAACATACATTTATTTACACTTATAGCTTTAAAAGTTCTTATCTGATTTGTATGAAAATTTTAGTTTATGGAATGTGACCCGTAGATAACCCCAGATTAATTTGAACCCTATGTGCTCTTTAACTTTTGCTATATTGATACTTTAATTGTAAAAAATCAATGCCATTTTTACATATTAAAAAAACGGGGGAAACGATTAATTAAATTAGACAGTAATGGCTAGTAAAGATATAAAATGAATAAAGTTGGTGATAGGATGCGAGGAAGCTATGTGCCGCACTAATTAACATACATTAATTTACAGCCAGTAGCGTACACAGAAAATTTTTTCGGGGGGGGGCCCAACCTAATTTAACTTATATGCGGGTTTAGCATACCCCATAATTTATTATAATTGTAATTTCTCCCCCTTTTCAACACTGTAATTTCAATTTCTAACCTCATATTCAATTAAATTAAAATCCTATGAGGTAACACCTCACTATGTGATGTGATCGTTCTAAAGAACGATTATGTCTGCGATTCTAATAATTCCAAGACAGAAATCTGTTCCAGTTATCAGACATTTTTGATCCCGTTTCTGGCTGTTAGTCTGTATCTCGCTCAATCATGGCGAACAATTCTTAAAAACTACTCTTTCGATTTTAATGAAATTCGGATGGCAGTTAATTAAAAAACACAGTACATATAAAAAGTCCATTGTTGGTCCTATATAAGGTCCAATCTTCTGGTCCCATTTCCCTCCACCACATTTCTCCACCTGCCACCATTTCTCTTCCACATGTGCACACACATACATTTTTATTTACACCTAATCTTCAAAAATATCCATCTGATTTTATAAAACTTATCTGATAGAAGCTCACAGATTAATTTTAACTGTCTGCGCTGTTTAAATTTTGGTAAATTGATACTTTCAATCATGTAAAAATCAAACCAATTTTGACTGATTTAAAAAAGGAGGGAAAATTGAGTAAATTTAACATGAATAAAGTATCAATATAGCAATATTTTAAGAGCGCAGACGGTTGAAATTATTCTTGGGTTATCTGCGGGCTACTTTAAACAAACCATTAAAATTTCATAAAAATCAGATGAGTACTTTTGAAGATATAGGTGTAAATAAATGTATGTCTGTGCGAATGTGGAAGAGAAATAAATAGGTGCAGAAGATTGAAACTTATACGGGATCAGCAATGTTATAAC
The DNA here is from genome assembly GCA_951217055.1 of Gerris lacustris. Lineage (NCBI taxonomy): Eukaryota > Metazoa > Arthropoda > Insecta > Hemiptera > Gerridae > Gerris > Gerris lacustris. The sequence goes on along the minus strand of OX578279.1, from coordinate 770,294 downwards.
CTGGCTAATTATGACCTACCATCGACCATCAAAATTTCAATAAAATTAGACGAATAGCTTTTAAGATATGTTGGTTCGCAAAAATTGAAGGACAGGCGGACACGGGACCCAAACTGTACCCTGATGTTGAGCAGATTTCTGTCTTGGAATTTTTGAAATCGGAGACATAAAAATTGTTCGTTCTTCAGAACTGTCACATATCTTCCGTTTCCTTTGGTAAGCTCGGAAGCAAAACGTGATCCATACTGCAAAAGCAAACGTGGATTTGGAGCACATACGAATTTCAAATTTTTATCTAGAAGAGAATTCTTCTCTAAGAAAATTAAATACCTATTGCAAAACAAAAGAATCATTCGCTCATTCGCTGGGTAATTACATGGGACATTTAACATCAAATGTTTTCTGAACGCTTTTTGAGTTTTTAGATTTAAATTTACTATTACTATGTAATATGAATAAGTTTTTTCACAAAATGATAAACCGATTTATTTATATTGCCTCTGTTTTCCCACTTCATGTCGACGAACACTAGTCCGACCTGAGTCAGCAAGAGGGCAATGCCGCATAGACAAGAGGACCCACGTAGCGTTCTACACACAATCCTGGTCAAAAACCAAAATTTGCTACTAAAATCCACAACCATCATTTTCCCGTTTAAGCCAGTCTAGTGTGCATATTTTGATTCAATTAATTTAATTCCATCGGCAAAAGTTCGAGTTGACTCGGGCCTCATTTAACTTAATGTGCTTAACGCCTAGGCCGAGCCGGCAATCGGGTCTATTATTGAACGCATCCCAATTTATTTTGATGCATAATTTCCATCGACAAAATCGGGCCTACTAGCAATCAGGCCGATTCATTGTACTCATCCTAATCAATTCAATGCATTTAATTCTATAGCAAAAAATCCGGGCCTAGCTGTCAATCAGAGCAGTCTATTTTTACGAATCCAAATTCAATTCATTGCATTAGGATTCGTAATAAATTGAAGCTGTCCTATAATGCAACCTATGCTATTGAACTGGACTAAAACCACAAAAAAATCATTGAATTCAATTGGTGAAAAATCGGGCCCAGCCGAAATCGGGTCGATCAAGTTTAATGTTTTTAGTTCCACTGGCAAAAATCAAGGCCTAGTCGGCAAATGAGCCGATTTATTTCATGAATCCTAATTTAATTCAATGAATCTAATTCCATCAGCAAAAATCTCGGTCCAGCCAAAATCGGGCCGCTATAGTGTTTAATAGTTTTAGTTTCATCGGCAAAAGTTCGGGCCCAGCCGACAGTCGGGCCGTTATAATATTTAATAAATTTAATTCCATCGGCCAAAATCCGGGCCCAGCCGACAGTCAATAGTGTTTAATAAATTTAATTCCATCGGCAAAATCCGGGCCCAGCCGACAGTCGGGCCGGTATAGTGTTTAATGAATTTAATTCCATCAGCAAAATCCGGGCCCAGCCGACAGTCGGGCCGTTATAATGTTTAATAAATTCAATTCCATCAGCAAAATCCGGGCCCAGCCGAGAGTCGGGCCGGTATAGTGTTTAATAAATTTAATTCCATCGGCAAAATCCGGGCCCAGCCGACAGTCGGGCCGGTATAGTGTTTAATAAATTCAATTCCATCGGCAAAATCCGGGCCCAGCCGACAGTCGGGCAGGTTTAGTGTTTAATAAATTTAAATTCATCGGCAAATCCGGGCCCAGCCGACAGTCGGGCCGGTATAGTGTTTAATAAATTCAATGCCATCGGCAAATCCGGGCCCAGCCGACAGTCGGGCCGGTATAGTGTTTAATAAATTCAATTCCATCGGCAAATCCGGGCCCAGCCGACAGTCGGGCCGGTATAGTGTTTAATAAATTCAATTCCATCGGCAAATCCGGGCCGAGCTTATTTGGGGTGATTAAGTGTATACACACCATAAGATAATAATTAATTCCTTTTATTGGAAAATATTTACAGCCAATTCGAATGCATCTGTCATTACTGTGTCTTTTTGGTTTTAAGTGTATGGCGGGTCTTAGGTATGTAATCACCTGTGTACGCCACTGTTTACAGCTATAGCTTCAAAAGTACTTATCTGATTTGTATGAGACTTTAATAGTTTATCGAAAGTAACCCCCAGATAGCCCCAGATTAATTTGAACCGTCTGCACTCTTTAACTTTTTCTTATTTGATACTTTAATCCAAGTAAAAAATCAAAACAAATTTGACAGGTTAAAAAAACGGGGGAAACAATTAAACAAATTAGACAATAATGGCTTGTTAAAGCATAAAATCAATAAAGTACGTGATAGGATGCGAGGAAGCTATGTGCAACACCAATTGGCAGTCTATTTTTTAAATTTAATAATATTTTAACATATTCTCATGCGCAGTTGCATTACTAAGTTCTTAACAAGGTGAGCACGAAGAATACCGTACGGTTCGTAGAATCGCCGGGTTGCACAGTGGGGCAGAAATACTAAAAAACTGGCATTAAATAGAAAAATAAAATTTGTATGAGGGCTTTACACTATTGTTTATAGTGATTATAATACCTTGGAGTAGTTGTTTTTTCATTTTAAAGATATGTAATACCTATTTATCTAGTGATCTTTCAACGTAATTCTATATTATTGGTGTTAGTCTAAACACATGTTATGTAAGTAATATCATGCTGCTGCAATATTTGAGAGGAGCTTTTTGAATTTGAAATATATTTTTTCATCTTGTTTCATTAAGTCTTCAGAGCCCACGAGTAAGTAGTAACATAATCATTTTATAGATTTTAATTAATATATAATGAATGAGCTTAGGCCAAACTTTGCCATGAAAAACAAAGTTGAGTAATATATCTATAATGTGTCATAGGTTAAAAGGTAACTTCCACACCAACATATTGGCATTTACCTTTAGCTCTTACTTGCACTTTACTGGCATATTCTTTATTCTTGCACGAATCTGCACATTTTAATTAAAATTTACCGTTAAAGATGGCTGTATTAGTCAATAAATATAGTCAGACTCATTTATTTTTCTAGGTTCAAATGACTTATGGATGCAACGGATAGAGTTGTTTAGACTTATGAGAGGGTCCGAATACAAAAGTGCGGATGACCAAATTAACTTTTTAAAAAGATACCTTAAAAATATCGGGAAAATGTTGCCGTGAAAAATGTAACAAGGATGTTTTTAATTTAATGTTGATTTATTCTGATCCTTTGATTACAAATTACAGGAAACTACCGAAAAAAGAATTCAAAAAATGTCCTAGTGAAGTCTTAGATTTAATCATTTCTCCAGATGACATTTCAAATCCTAATATAAATCAGGCTAGTGATGATGATTGTTCATCGTCATTATCAGAATAATAAAACATTTCTTTACTAAAAAAAAAAAAAAAAAAAAATCATTGTTTTTTCACAAATAATAAATTTGTGTGTTTGTTCTTGTAGTTATTTTCTCGTATCAAAACCTTTTTTATGATGAATTATAAATAGCTAAATTATCTTTTAAGCCAGTCAGTACGCCTGTACGACCTAAATGAAGGTGAAACTAAACATCAACATCATAAGGGTTATTTTGATTAAAATATTAAACACAATCTAACAATTCTGATAATATAGAAGACAAATTACTAATTATAGTCATTTGGGTTCTATTGTTAAAAATACTTAACACAGAGGCAGCCAATACATAGCAACAGACTTACTTTGACGACAAGATAGATTAATATTGTTAAATAACCTGGAAAACCACCAAATATGTTAATGCCAAAAATGTAACCCTCCTGCCCCACTGTGCGTCGTTGCGGGAAACGACAATATAATTAAATGTTCAATTCGAGATAGTTTTCTTAACGACATATTTTTGTTGAGATGGTCTCCGTTTTCCTGGTTCTCTCTGCGCCATTATCCGGTAAGGCGACGTATACGCTAACATTTACAGTCTACATTATTTTGTAAGAAAATGCTCGCAACTATATTTTTACAAAACATTGTACTTTGAGGTAATTTTTCATTTTGGCGTCGCTCCAAACTTTAGATTTAAAATTGATTTGAGCTCGCTCGCAGTGCCCAAATGTAAAACCTAATTTCCAAAGCGGAATCGTAATAACCTACCTAAATACCGGTTGTGTAAGAATGTAAAAATCACACTTAATTTCCATGTTAAAATCCAATATGAATTCACCACTATCCGACCCTTCGAAACCACAAATATTTCTAGTTTCTACCCATGTAAAAGTACAAAACCACGGCCCATATAACAAGTGACGTAAGCTTTATACAGAAAATCATGTTTCCCAGAACCCACATGAATTTATCCGAGTCCGAACGAATTAAATAAATATCTAGTAATACATATAATGAATTGTAGTTGCGACATTTATTAATTACAAGATGGCGACTATTTATAAGCCGTCGAAATAATTAGCGTGGCATCGTATAATGGTGAATGTCGGGCGTCATCTCGTCGAGCAAGTGAATACCACGTTGATACAGATGAAACAATATAACCGTTAGACGTAATTCAAGTGATGCTACGTCAGCACCTCACTATCGATACTTAGCACATTTATAATGTCCTCCTTCGATATAACCTTACCATATCGATACTTGAAAAATAAAGTAACATGTGCTGTATATAGTAATAGTAATCTAAAACGGTTTAAATTCGATGGCGAGTTGAGGCTCAATAGCTTTTAGTGCTGCTGCACGATAACTGGAAACTTTTTAAATTAAAAACTTAGAAATTGTGTATTATAAATTAGTAAACTCGTCGGCTTGCAATGCTGAAGACGAATAATTTCAAGATAAAAAGAACTTTTTATATACTACGTTTTTAAATTTTCTGTTGAATCGTATGTAATCTTGATAATATAATTGTTATTGTTATATAATACATAATGTTAGTGAAAAAAAAAATAGTTCCGAATTTATTTATTTCACATAAATGACAACCATCTAGAGAGCTGATCTTAACCTATAAAAGGACAATTCTTTGCGATATAAATTAAATTGAACATTATGTCTGGGAAAATAATGGGTACGCATTGTAGAGGTAGTTGATAGCAGAAGTTTGTATATACTTGACACACACACACAGACTCGTAACTTGAAAACCGTAAATACACAAATAGTAATATTGCGATTAAAGCCATGTCGGATTTCACTGATGGATGTAACATTGACATTTACTAACTCACGCTAGAGGTGTCTCAGGCACTTACTCGTGCAAAACAAAATATGGAAAAACAAAATGATGAGTTAAATGTGAAACAAAGCACCAATTTCCAAGTGTTGATTTGATGATTATCAGTGATGTGATGATGATACGTATATACTGTGATTTGATGATTACCAGTGATCTAGTGACCAGGATCTACTGTGATTTGTCCCCAATAAAGTCATCGAGTTTTCTTTTCGATACATACTAAATTTTGGTAGAAAGAACTCATTTTTAATAAATTTCAACAAAATACTTGTGTATGCAAAGTGCAGAGCCCGTGGTGACTTATCTGTTGCCGGATAAGGGTTGCTGTCCCAGTCTCTTCCACTCGCTTCCCTCCATAATCGCAACGTGGTTAGAGTCCTCAAATAACCCTTCACCAGAATTCTACGCATTAACAAGACGCAGTTACAATTGACTTCAGAATAGAGGAAGAATAGAGGAGGATCAGGAGAAGTGCAATATGATCTGTCACACGAAGGCTCTGTGCTTGGATTTCTAACAGTGTCCTACCTTCTTCAAAAATAATTTACCCATAATATTTTATTTCCATCAACTCAAAAATATTTGCTTCTATTCAATTTTTTTTTATGACACCAAGCCTAAAACATACGCAACATGTTTGCGCACACCTTTGCGAAAAAATTTATCAGTTTTAGATAACAGATTAGCCAGTTTTACGCCTATAAAGTCGAAGTGGTGGCAACGGACACACACTGAAAAAAGTTAAGGCCGGATTCGGTTTTCGGAATGTATGAAATGAAAAAGTATCCAAAAAAATGTATCAATTCCGATGAATGAAGAGACAAAACTTTAATTTTCTTTACATAGATTATGTTAGTAAGCTTGCATGTAAGAAACACGTAACAACACGATTTTCAGATACTCACTGAATCCCTAAATAAATCAGTCAGATCTAGGATGTTGCAATCGATATTCTACGGATCGATGACTACACATAACTCAGGACTGTTTCATTCTGTCTTCCACCAGAACCGCCATTACAAGAAAATATCCACAAACTCCATTTCTACATCCAGAACAAGTCCTTAAAAACTATCGATCCTCTTATAACACACATTAAACATACATCGATAGGTATTTCGTATCGATATCTGAACAATGAATTTTAAAGCTTGGGGTTATCGATCCCTCGCAGTGGTGCAGTGTTACCACAAGGAACCACTGCACCGAGACTACAATGGTACAGTATACGATATGATACTAGTGATACAATGAAGTAGCTTATTGGTACATTCTGTCCGTACTGCAGATACACGAGTCAGTCCATGTCCACAGTACCCTCCCTCTAGAACAGGGTACTTTGTCAGGTAGAACAGCCAAGTATTGTATTCCTTTCAATTCCTCTCAACCAAAAACAAAATTGTTTTTAAAATATGACTCTGGTCAGTGGGGTCTAAAAACTAGTGAAATGGTTAACATAGGATTCGGATTATAGATGTAATCAATGGGGTCGTAACCCACCGCGTCAACCAGAAATCAATGTAGTCCAAATTTAGTTGTGAATGGATAGTAAAAATATTTGTTTCCTTAAAAAATATTCCAACACCTTACTTCTTTTAATTTGCGTCCAAATTAAATAATAAATGACACAAGTCTTATAAATGTTTGTTGGTGAGCGCATTTTCTTTATATAATCAGGTCTGCACTAAATACAGGAAAATTTCAAGTTTTTTACGATTTTGGTGGTATTCATACTACGGAAAGATTAAGTTTTAATTTAAATCAAATTATAATTATTATTAACTACGGGAAACAGACAGAGAAAAATACACTCCAGCGCTGGGATTTGAACCACAGGCCTCTATATTTCCGGTATAGCGCTCTACCAAAGCTACGCAGGAGAATGATTTCCTCTGACGTTAATGATACCTTGTCCCGAATTTAAGCTTTCAATTTTCTACAAATCTTAGAAGTCAACATTAATGACATAGAACTAGAGAATAGAACTATATAGAGGCCTGTGGTTCAAATCCCAGCGCTGGAGTGTATTTTTCTCTGTCTGTTTCCCGTAGTTAATAATAATTATAATTTGATTTAAATTAAAATTTCAAGATAAAAAAATAAATTTTTATATACCACGTTTTTAAATTTTCTGTTGAATCGTATGTAATGTTGATAATATAATTGTTATTGTTATATACTATATACTGTTAGTGAAAAAAAAAAATAGTTCCGAATTTATTTACTTCACATAAATGACAACCATCTAGAGAGCTGATCTTAAACCTATAAAAGGACAAATCTTTGTACAACGGATCTCCCCAACACCAAATCTAAACCGTGCAATCGATATATTTGAAATAATATAATCGATATATTTCCTGTTATTTGCTGTCATTCAATGTTTATCTCTTATTTATAAAAATCACAAATTTGAAACCCGCCAAAATGAAGATTGCATAAAAAAAGGGAATGGAAAAACAAATAAAATAACGGATTTTTTCCGAACTAACTTTCCATACAGCATAATTTGCTGAAAACCAATTAAATTCTGCTGAAAGATGGCTAAAAGTATTAAAATAATGCATTATCATCGTGTTCTGAACTATGCTAAAAGTTTCAAATGTCTAGCTATTCGATTGCTAGACATTTGAATAGAAATTAGTTAGAAATCGATTGCCAGATCTGTACCGGACAAACTAACAACCAAACAAACAAGAAAGCAAGCTAATAAAAACGTAGTAAAAATAGTCAATTCGTATAAAAAATAGCTTTCTATTCGGCACTTAAATCATTTTTAGATTGTTCTTAAATAATTAAAATTATTGTTATATTACTTTATTGTTATATTGTTTATTGTGTAAAAACGATTAATAGTTTTAGCAATCTTTAACACTTCATAGCGGTGTTGCTGTTGGTTTTACTAAAAAATAGTATTAGAAAATAATGTTTGTCTCATTGAATAGATGAAGTTAGATTTTTTCCCGACCTAAAATTCCAATTTCAAGTTCACGTTTACGCGAGCGTTGCTCGTGAACACTTACACGGATAACGTTGTCCAACGAATTCGTCCTGGGCATTGGTAAAATAAACATTTCTACCAAATTTCATCAAAATCGGTCGACATTTACTCACGTTATCGTCACAAGTTTCATAATTCGCGGACACACAGACCGACAGACAGACAGAAAGACAAACAGACAGACAGACAAACAGAATGACAGACACGAGACCAAAAACCAAAATGTTCCCTGATGTCAAACGGATTTCTGTCTTGCAATTTTTAAAAGCGGAGACATAAAAGTTTTTCGTTCTCAAAAGTGAACACCATGCTTCCGTTACCTTCGGTAAGCTTGGAACTCAAAATTATCAGCTGTTAAAAATCAAAATGGCGGATAATTCATGTCATGTGACAGAATTTTTCTTTTAAATGTTTAGTGGGGTATCAACAAATGAAAGGTATTGAAGAGTAGATTACTAAAAATATATTACTAAAAATATGAAACATTGTGTTAATCCACTAATTTTCCACGCTTTTTTGTCAAAAAGCATCAACAATTTGCGTGTGTTCTACAGCACCTCACCTCACCCCTCAACATGCTTCCAGTAGTGGAAGCGAATCGACGCAATTCAACCCCTTCGTGACGCGGATTTCACCGGAAAACCAAGCTGTCTAATCGCTTTGTTGTTTAACTTAGTAATATTTAATGTTCGCGGATGGTTGTGGGCTCTTTTTGACAAACCATCCTAAAGAAGAACAAGTTCTTATAAAGATACAGGTGTATGTGATAGAGAAACCGATAGGCGAAGAACATTAAACATTTCATGTGGCCAACAATATACTAATTATAACCTACTATCAAAATTTCATTAAAATCGGACGTGTAGTTATTAAGTTCGGAAAAATGCTGGACGACAAATAGACACGAAACCATAGTTATTTATGTAACTAGGCAGCAAAATGGAATTTTACTGACGAGTGATTAGATTAGCCTCCGAGCCGAAGTCAAGGACAGGCTATGATAAATGATAATTAACTGCCGAAGCGAAGCCGAGGCAGGTAATTTACCTGTTTGACTGTCGACGCGAAGCCGAGGCAGATATGTTTCCTTTGTTGCCTTGTTGCGTACAATATTTTATTTACGGGCGGCAGAAAAATGAAACTGCTAACATAGCATCTTTATTAATATAACATAGTTAATTGCTATGTTATATTAATAAGATAATAACATATGTATTAACTAAAATTAATGTTCATAAAGAAATCAAATAAGAAGCTTTGGAATAATAACAATAAGTGAATAGCAAACTGAATCTATAACAACAAAATAGAAGATACATGTTTATAACACACAAAACTTCTGAATGAATAATGACGCAATATAAAATCTGACAAAAAACCACTTGTGTGGTAAAAAAAAAAACACCCCGCCAAGTCTGTGGTCCAAAAAAGTTGTGAAATCACTTTTTGTTCCGCCAAGTGATGTTGACACTTTCTCCTGACCCAACACTGTCAACTTAGAGACTTATCCTTATCAGCTTCTTCTCCTTGGCGGTGTGCCTTGCCATTTCCTGAAACTGGAATTTTAATATTCTTCTAACACCAATACAATTTCTTGTTTCGCCTTCACGTTTGCCACATGAGGTTTGTGTGGAAAGATAGTTGTTCACCTTATACATAGTCTTAGTTCTAGACAACTAGTACTAATATATGCACATTGGAGAGGAAAGCCTTTTAACAGTGTTGTTGAAGGCTCTTTTAGATCCCACAATGATCATTGCTGTATATATTTTCCATTATCAAAAAGCAAATAAAATAGAAATAAGTAATATAAAAATTAAGCTTTCAAGGAATGACCCCATGCAACTACTACTTTCTTTGCAGAGGATGCGTGGAATTCAACCAGTTAACTTTGGGTAGTACTGTAGGCACACCGCCAAGGAGAAGAAGCTGATAAGTATCTAAGTTGACAGTGTTAGGTCAGGAGAAAGTGCCAACATCACTTGGCGGGACAGAAAGTTGATTTTACAACTTTTTTGGACCACAGACTTGGCGGGGTGTTTTTTTACCACACAAAGTGGTTTTTGGTCAGATTTCATGACTTTTTGTACGGTTCCTAAGGAAGGATTCTCTAAACTGTTTATTCCCACACATTAGAGTCAAATAAAAGTGAAGTTAAGAGCTTGACAAGGTCTATGGAGATTGAAGAACTACGAGACCTATGACATTGAAAGAACTTAACATTCTGATAGTATAGGAACATATAAAGATTTTTAGCAGCATTTGGCCACCTAGATACACTAACATTGCTATCATTTGCCCATATCCAACTGAATCCTGACCTTATATAAGTAACGAAGTGACCCTAAATATTGTCTCACCATGATGGAAAATTGGAGCGTTAGCTTTGCATGTCTTATTGCAGATAGTTATACACACTATGGTTCATGTGTTGCAACATTAGTACCTCCGTATAATTGTCAGGCTCACCACTTCGTAAGACGCTTACTTGGTTTCTACCCATTTTAGAATGTTCGCTAATCGCTAGCTTGGTTTCTCGCTCAATATTCAGCGTAGGAATGAGTTGAGGGGTTGTAGGGGGGAGGGATAAGTGAGGGGGGATGCACTAGAGCCCTTGACGAATCCAAAAAGCCCTCATTCATTAAAATCGGTTCAGTATTTTAGGCTGTAGGTGCGTCAACGTTAAAGTGTCTGTTCGCTAGCTTGGTTTCTAGCTCCGCGTTCATTGTAGGAATCTTCAAAAACAGTAAAAAAAAAAAAAAAACCCAAAACCTATAAATGGTCTTAACTCAATTTCGTAAAAATGGATTTTCGCTAAGGAGGGCAGTATAGAGGGGTCCTTGTTCGGTGTCCATGAGTGGGTTCGAGTCAACAATGTCAACTGGACAACCTGAGACCGACAAGGTATTAAACCACCTCCAGCTCACACTGCCCCAAATCAACCTCACTCTGTGGACACATCTCAAGACGCTTCTAGTATCAGCAGCGTACGTCGGCACGCTCCAAGCAGTCACTCACCACTTCACCTCCCTCTTCAGAGGGAGGTGAAGTGGTGGTTCAATTCATATTAACCTCTGTTTTCTTTTCAAGTAATAAATTGACGTTCCTCATGCCTCTATGCCATGGTAGTATCGATTAGGAAGTATCGGGTGGAAGTAAAAGTCAGGGATTTGCACATTATTCTGAAATACCAAGTCATTTCCAAAACTTGCACGGATACTGTGTTACATTGTCTAAAAACAAATATTACCCATTTAAATATTATAACTGGCACTCGATAATTTAGGATACAGATTAATGTACAAAAAGGAACGGGGCCTGGCCGGGATTTGAACCCGGGACCTCTCGCACCCTAAGCGAGAATCATACCCCTAGACCACCAGGCCGACTGACGCGGCTGGGCTTACAGACAAACGATTTAAGGGCTCTTCTCCAAGAAAAATTTAAGAGAGAAATTTAAAAAAAATCCTTTTTTTATAGCTCCAGGGTTCGAAATAGATATTAGAGTAATATTAACTACCCCGTACCAATCCTAAGCATCTTTCGGGGAGTACTGTAATAGACTTCTCAATATTATAATATTAAAGGATATTGAAAGTTCAAGTTGTAAGCTCGATACTTGGATGGAGCCGAAGTTTACTGTTCCACTACACTCAAATCAATACAATCAGGTTTTAGAACCTCTCTAAATAATATTTGTAATTAGAAAATGTTAAGATAAGGTTTAAACAAAGATGCTGGGTTTTTACTAACAAGACTGAATACGAACATTGTCCACTAGTTTTAACTGTCACCGTTCCAAAACGTTAACAGCTAGCCGAGAGATGACGAGACGGAGCAACAAGCAGGTATATTTAATGACAAACCGTTGGAAGCCTGTTTGTATCCAATATTCGACACAACTGATAGACGATAAACTGATTAACATTTGCTTTTACGATTTATACGAGATAAAAGCGGAGAATATTAGAATTAGAGAAGACTGAGTGGGCTCAGTGAGGGGAGAGAGGCAATGTAGTTGAAAGGAGAAAGGTATGGTGTGAAGGGTGAGGCAGAGTGTCTCTCGCCCCAGTAGAGTGGTAGAGGAGTGGGGCAGCCCGGCCCCAGACCCTGACACCTGTTGCCTCATCTCCCCACTAGTGAGGCCTCCCCACTACTTCCCCACCCGGCTCTACAACTCACACCTCCTCCCACCCCTTTCCTTTCACTTGACTACATAAAGCTGCACAACAACGCTACATCACACGGCACAGGAGCATTAAACCCTATCTGTTTCCCTCTCCCTACCAACACAAACATATCGCTACAACCGGAGAAATACGTCTCACTGTCGAAACTTACTCTACCCAAACAAGCCAGCTCTCCTCACCAAGTAGCCCGTCTGTTTCTTAAGGTGGGTTCACAGCTAGCGGATCTCGGCGCGTATCCAACCATATACACTCGTAGATATCAATATATTCATGAAGCCGTGCTTTCCCCCACCCCGTTCAGTCAGATTATAAACAAAACAAAGCCGATTCGTTTGTTTATCTCCTGTTCTGAAGGGATACCTAATTTCCGCTGTTGAACGTTTTCTTGTGACAACAATAAACCCCTGGACTGCGTAGAAGAGCATGCGTAACTTTCAGCCGATCGGATTGTCGAGGCAGCAAGAGCACGTCTCCGTGCGTATTTTTCTTATTGCCGGTCTTGGGTCATATACGAGACTATGCGAGTCATCGCAAACTAAACTCCTCAACCCGGCGCCGGCGCTACTCGTCTCCCTCATGTGAGCATTTCACTCTCATAAACATTTCGGGTTATATCACCGAATTATACTATAGTTAGCGAATCTTAGACGAACATGTATGAAAACAGACTGCCAATCGGCGTGGCTCACAGCTTCCTCGCATTCTATCACGTACTTTATTGACTTTACACTTTTACAAGCCATTATTGTTTAATTGTTTCCCCCGTTTTTTTAATGTGTCAAAATTGTTGTGATTTTTTACTTGAATTAAAATATCAATTAAGCAAAAGTAAAAAAGCGCAGAAGGTTCAAATTAATCTAGGGCTATCTGCAGGCTACTTTCGATAAACTCTAAAAGTTTCATACAAATCAGATAAGTACTTTTGAAGCTATAGGTGTAAATAAATGTATGTTGGTGCGCATGTGGAAGAAAAACAAATGAGCGCAAAAGATTGAAATTATATGGGTGCAACAATGGGCTTCTCGTGACCAACCACCCAAATTTCATTAAAATTGGATGTGTATTTTGCTTCCGAGCTTACCGAAGGTAACGGAAGCATTGTGTTCACTTTTGAGAACGAAAAACTTTTATGCCTCCGATTTTAAAAATTCCAAGACAGAAATCCGTTTCAGACATCAGGGACCATTTTTGGTTTCGTGTCTGTCTGTCTGTCGGTCTGTGTGTCCGCGAATTATGAAACGTGCGACGATAACGTGAGTAAATGTCGACCGATATTGATGAAATTTGGTAGACATGTTCATTTTACTAATGCCCAGGACGAGTTCGTTGGACAGCGTTATCCGTCCAAGCGTTCACGAGCAACGCTCGCGTAAACGTGAACTTCAAATTTAAAATTGGAATTTTAGGTCGGGAAAAAAATCTAACTTCATCTATTTAATGAGACAAACATTTTTTTCAAATACAATTTTCTAGTAAAACCAACAGCGACACCTGCATGAAGTGTTAAAGATCGCTAAAACTATTTAATAGTTTTTACACAATAAAGTAATATAACAATAATTTGAATGTTAATATAACAATAAACTGCATGATAGGATGCGAGGAAGCTATGTGCCACACTAATTGGCAGTCTATTTTAAGATATGTTGGTTCGCAAAAATTGAACGACAGACAGACACGGAACCAAAAATTTTCCCTGATGTCTGAAACGGATTTCTTTCTTGGAATTTTTTAAATCGGCGACCTAAACATCGGCGATCACATAGCTTCCGTTACCTTCGGTAAGCTCGGAAGCAAAACTCATTGTAATGTGCCACTCCTTGACCTCATAGGGCTGCCCTGTGACACTCAAGAGGAGGGGCGCATAGCCCCCAGAGCAGTGAATTCGCAGAGTAGCGGCCGCCTTCCGGGGGAGGACAAGCCCCTCCAGAAACAAATGATAATAGCGTAGGCCCGAACCGATATCTGAGCGGTTTTATACCTGATTCAGGTGATATTATTTTGTGTTTGTAAAACAACTCTTAATCCTGTCAAGTACGAGCCAGCAAATAACTAAAAGGGTTTCTTCGCTCATAAAAATTCATAAATAGAAGATTATTTTTCTTAAAAAAATTAAACTAAAATATGTATAAAAAGTTGCACTTCTGAGAAGCAAGGACTTATTTGGTTCTTTTAGGGTAATGGCCGGGCGCCACTTAGGAAACGCAATATAGAGGGTGGTCCAAAAGGCCCAACCCCCTTAACTTTTAAACGGTTTGAGATAAATTATTGACACTTGGGGGATCCGTACCATGTAAAGGGAAGTTTCTTTTCATGATATCGCGCACTAGGGGCAACCACACACTTTGCCCTCAGGCCACCCAACTTCAAAATTTCAAATTGGAGTGTATATTTTTGATAACATATTTGGATTCTACAGTGAAAAATAATAAAATTTTACTAGTAACTTTTTTTCCATATGTAATATTTTTGCCCTCTATAGAGGGGCAAAGATAGCAAAATAACCCTTCCAAAAATAGTAAAAAATAACCCGTATATCGTTATAAAATCTAAGTGGTTTGGAATAAATTAACGGAACTTGGGGGATCTGTAACAATTTAAGATAAGTTTATTTTCATGGAATCGCGCAGTAGGGGCAAGCACCCAATTTGCCCCCAAGCCACCCAACTTTAAAATTTTAAACTGGAGTGTACATGTTTACAGCAGTTTTGGATTGTACGTTGAAAAATAAGAACATTTTACTTCGTTTTTTTCCATCTACAATATTTTACCCCATACAACATGTTGGCAAAAGAATATAAAAAGGTAGATTTTAGCGCCTAGGGGAAAACTGGGTGCGGCCCTAGTACGCGAGTGGGTGAATACACACTTCCCTTTACATTTTACACATCCCCCAAGTTCCATTAATTTATTCCGAACCAGTTAGATTTTATAACGATATAAGAGTTATTTTTTACTATTTCGGAAGGGTTATTTTGCTATCTTTGCCCCCCTATAGAGGGCAAAATATTAGAGATAGAAAAAAATTACAAGTGAAATGTTATTATTTTTCACCGTAATCCAAATATTCTATATCAAAAATATACACTGCAATTTGAAATTTTGAAGTTAGTAGTATGAAAACAAACTTTCCTTAACATGGTACGGATCCCCCAAGTTTCATAAATTGATCTTTAACCGTTTAAATGTTTATAGGGGGGGGGGGGGGGGGACGAGACTGTTGGACCACCCTGTATATATTTTTGAACCACATTTTAATACATTTAAAATGATAGCCCATTTAAAAATTTCAAAAAATAATAATTTTAGGTTTCCATTGTTACGGCCACCTATAATTTCTATCGTGATATTTATCTTATCTTTAGGACATGTCCTAAAGGGGTAGAGGGGGGGGGATTTATTTGCGTTTTGTTTTAATCGTTTCGGGGATAAAAAGGCCACCATTTTGGAAAAGCGATATATATTTGTAATCTAAATTTTAATACCTTTACAATGAAATCCAACTTAAAAATTACAAGAATTATGAAATATTGCAATCAATTCCTAATTGCTCGCTGACCACAGAAATGTTGAGTGTTTAAGTTCGCAATAGTTTTTCTGTTTTTGGGCAAAAAGGGTTAACTTGTATACGATATTTGAAATCCCTAGCTACAGTAGGTAGGGAGATACCTATACTCCAAGATGCGATGGACGGACCAACTACCAAAAGCATAAGGGTTTCTAGGATGACCTCGAAACCCTAATAAGAAGCCTGAAAGAGGGGACAATTACCAAATGTCCACTCAAGTAAAGGAATAGTTTTGGCAGACACACTACCCTCACCTCCTTTGAGCTGTTCGGCGGGGTTTTCTCCAAGTAATGAATAGATAGAAAAGGAAAGGAAAGGGTGGCCGGGAGCGGGTAAGAGACTAGCGTAGTTGTACGACTGGCTCCTAGGTAGCAGCACTGTACAGGAAGCTGTGAGGCAGTTCTACTTGTATTCACTCTCACTAGAGTGCACTGCTTACTTACTTCTACTCCTACTCTGAATGTAGACTGAAACACATTATCCTTAAGCTGATTTCAAAGAACCGACACAACTAATAGTTATTTGGCGGTAATTAATTCGTAATATTTAATGTAACATTTTTAATTTATTTTCTTTTTAAATTTGAAACTATAATTTAGGTCAATCACAACAAAAGAGAAAACCATAAATTTAGGGGGAACAACTGATGAAATTTCTCCATTATTAATAGGTTAATTAGTAAAGGTAAAGATCGTGGGACCCAAGATCTTATTTTTTCGATGCGACAACTATCTGAAAAAGCACTGGAATATGGAAAGGAAATACATGTTAGCTTCATAGACCTGGAAAAAGCTTTTGACAGTGTACAGTGGCCAGAATTGTGGAAGGTTCTCAAAAAGCGAGGAGTCGAAGAACCACTTTAGAAGAGGATACAAAGTTTCTACAAATGTTGTAGAAACTATGTTAGAACAGGAAATTCTTCATCGGAAGAGTTTCTCACCACATCTGGGGTAAGACAAGGGGACATAATAAGCCCTTACCTTTTTATTGTGCTTCTGGACGACATCATTAAAGAATGCAAACCAGCTTTTCGTCCGCTCAAGGTAGAGAACTGGCGTATGAACCCAGTACAGCTGTCAGTTTTGGCTTTGCCGATGATGTGGTCCTTATTGCAAACTCAGAGGAGAGACTGCAGCACAACATAAATGTTTAGAATGCTGAACTGAAGAAAAGAGGACTACACATCAATACAGCAAAAACAGAGACAATGGTCATCAGCAGAGAACATGTACAGCACTCTATAAAGATTGGGGAAGTTGCACTAAAGCAAGTAGAGGAGTTCAAATACCTTGGAGCAGTGCTGAGTGAGGATGCTAAACCGGACAAGGACCTCAATACAAGGATCGCAGCAACTGGTAGGCTGTACTCCGCTGTAAGCAGAGCCTTTCTGGGAAAGAGAGAAATCTCAACCAGAACTAAGATGGCGGTCTATAGCTCCACCCAAGTGCCAACACTTACCTATGGGTCTGAGTCCTGGGCAATGACAGAGAGCAGGAACAGCAGAGTGCAGGCAACAGAGATGCGATACCTGAGAAGGGCAGCTGACAAGACCCGAAGAGATCGTGTCAGGAATCAGACTATCCGGACAAATCTACAGGTCCAACCCCTAGCCGAAAGAATTGACAGAAACAAGCTGAGGTGGTTTGGCCATGTGGTCAGAATGCAGGAGCATAGGGTCCCAAAACAGATGTTAGAAGCAAGGACTGAAGGAAGACGACCAAGAGGCAGACCACCAACAAAATGGACCGAAACCTTGATCCCCACATTCCAGAAGAGGGGAGTAGAACCAAGAAACGCCAAAACAATCGCCGCAGACAGAGTACGGTGGCGAAAACTTTGTTCAGCCTCTACACCGAAAGGTAGAAGAGGCCAGGAATAAGTAAGTAAGTAAGTAAAGGTAAAGACAATATGGCTTTCTGTCATACATAACAGAAATAGTAATAAAGCTTTTTTGTAATTATAAGTAACACCAATGTAATGTTTAATAAGTTTCTAGAAGAACCCAGGTGGGAAATCTATTATTATTATACAGTCCAGAACAGAGCATAGAAAAGTAATACGACATTTAAAATAAACAATATTATAAGGCTGATAAAAGTTACAATGAAAATATCTAAGAAAAACAACAATGATAAGACTAAACTATGACACGGGGGAGTTCTGGCCCTGACCTCCTGCAACACCCAGCAAAACACCTTACAAAATCACAGGAAAATACTTGCATCCAACTACTTCTTAGGGTTTCGTACCTTATTAACCTTATACTTTATTATATTCTGCAAACAAATAAAAATAGACTGCCATTTAATGTGGCACATAGCTTCCTCGCATCCTATCATGTACTTTATTGTTATATTAACATTAAAATTATTGTTATATTACTTTATTGTTATATTGTTTATTGTGTAAAAACTATTAATAGTTTTAGCGACCTTTAACACTTCATAGAGGTGTCGCTGTTGGTTTTACTAAAAAATTGTATTTGAAAAAAATGTTTGTCTCACTGAATAGATGAAGTTAGATTTTTTTCCCGACCTAAAATTCCAATTTTATATTTGAAGTTCACGTTTACGCGAGCGTTGCTCGTGAACGCTTGGACGGATAACGTCGTCCAACAAACTCGTCCTGGGCATTGGTAAAATGAACATGTCTGCCAAATTTCATCAAAATCGGTCGACATTTACTTAAGTTATCATCGCACGTTTCATAATTAGCGGACACACAGACAAGAGACCAAAAATGTTCCCAGATGTCTGAAATGGATTTCTGTCTTCGAATTTTTTAAATCGGAGGCATAAAAGTTTTTTGTTCTCAAAAGTGAACACAATGCTTCCGTTACCTTTGGTAAGCTCAAAACCAATAAATAAATTAAAAAACATTTCCTCCATTCCGCCATATAATTACTTTAAAATGAGAAATCAATGCTAATTTTTTATTTATTTTTTTTTATTTTTTATTTTTTATTTATTTTTTTATTTATTATTTTTTTTTTAATGAGCCTTATGCAGCCATACAGCCACGAGATAAGCGCTCAAGAAGTTTACTTAATTAGTAAATATTACTGGCCAAGGGAAAGGAGGGATAGAATGGATTTTAGTTTAGATAAGGTAGAGACTTGGACATTACTGTTAGTACGGCACAGGAAATTCAGACCATGGACGGAGCGGACTAAAGGACACATGTCAGATATCTGCTTGATATACGCAAACCTGCTAGCTCGACGTCCAACAGGTAGAACCACAACTTGAGAGGCAACTTCCTCACAACGCAACTCACCATTAAGGGCCTTCGAGAGATACAATATTTCATTGGCTTTTCTCCTCTGGCGCAAAGGCGAGAGTTCTAGTCTCTCAGATAAATGCTCATAGGAGTAGTAAACTCTCCTGAAGAAATATCGAAGATAGCAGATTCGCACAAAAAGCCGCTGGACTCTCTCGATTTGGTCCGAGCGGATCAAAGCGAGATTATTCCAAACTGGCACAGCATATTCAAGGAGAGGCCTGACAAGAGAAACATAAAGACAACGGAAGCACTCTAGTGAAAGATGGTAACTGATTTTACGGATAAGGCCAAGACGCTGAGAAACTTTAGTAACTATTGAGTTTATATACAGATCCAACTTAAGTCTTGAATCTAATTTTTTGCAATATAATTTTGTCATTATTAATAAATAATTGGTTCACAGATGTAAAATTTGTAAGATTGATTGCTATTAGTACAATTAATGCAATATTTCTATAGTTATTTATTTACTAGCTGAAGTTCCCGGCACAGCCTGGGTTGTGTACAAAACCCAAGACCTAAGTGACTAAAATAACCATAAAGAAGTAGATACCTAAATGTATATGTATTATAAAAGTATCACAAAATTGTAAAATTAATATGCATAAGAAATTGTTATGTTGTGAGGAAATTATGTTACAACCCTTATAAACCTTTTTCTAATGGGACCATGTCAGACTGCTAATAAATCTCTTCATTTTTGGCTGAAAAATAGACAAAGGTTAATTCCCTCCATCATAAATGAAAATATGTCAAAAGTGTACAATGACAGTAACTACATTCAGTACTTTTTTACTATAGCACCTCCCTATATCCCTTTGTGTTAATAGTTATTTAGACAAAGGAACATAATATACAGAATAACATATATTCCTTAGTCTAAATTACTATTAAGGCAAAGGGATATTTATTCAATGTACCTTGGGACAAAGGAATATCACATTTGTGTATATAATAATTGTGATCATATCCCTTAGTCTAATCAACTATTAAGATAAAGGAATATTAAATATAAAACTGCGCCAGGAGTCTCAATGTCTTGGGGAGACCAACACACGAACCTTTGAGACTTTTGTAGGGCAGACTATTGTTTAGAACCAAGGGGGGGGGGGGGGGGTGCTAAAGTAAATAAGTGCCGTTATGCTTGCTTTGAACAAAGTGATGTTGCTTTTTGTTGATATTTTTTGTGTTGTTTCGACGGGATGGAGTTAGACTTTATTTTAAAATCCCCTTGAGACTTCTGTAACACATAATGTTAAATTAACCTCTATAACGTGAATAGTAGGTACCTATTAACTGTTAATTATGAGAGCAACAGCAGCCAACTCCATAAGGTAATCAGTTTTTTTATCATTAATCATTAATTGATATTTCTAATTAGAAATGTAATAATTTATAAAAAGGAAAAATATTATTAATAACATTTTATAAGTAAATAAATAGGCCATATCGAAATATTGAAACCTAAGTTGTACGTGTATGAATCTAATTATAAACAATAAAATTTCAGGTTAGAGAATATCCCAAACAAGATATGAAATATCACCTTTTTAAAGAATTTTAACATCCTTAAATTACCCCTGAAGAAATTATAAAAAATATAAAGGGGACAGTAAAAAAGAGAAGGAAAATGAATTATCAGAGGAGGTAAAACCCTAGCAGTTTTAAGGAAAGACCTTGAGCGCACGAGATAATTTTTGAAAACTTGTGACAAGGTAGAGGACAGCACTGTCAGTGCATCGGTACACATTGACAGTGTTATGGAAAATCACAGAGATGAGAGACAAAATCAATAATGTACTTTTTTCTGTTCCTAGGTTAACAGGTAGGTAGGTTGTTTTCGTCATTTCTATTATCATATTATATTCATTTTACTATTATATTACACTATATAATATAATATACATC
The DNA here is from genome assembly GCA_951217055.1 of Gerris lacustris. Lineage (NCBI taxonomy): Eukaryota > Metazoa > Arthropoda > Insecta > Hemiptera > Gerridae > Gerris > Gerris lacustris. The sequence goes on along the minus strand of OX578279.1, from coordinate 749,148 downwards.
AATTTTAAGAATATAGATTTATGAACTTCATTTATTAACAAAAACTATAGAATTACTGTGTTTTTTTTTCTTATTATTATTACATTTTTCCCAATAAAAATACAATAAAGAATAAACATAAACTAAAAAACCATTGCTAATACTGAAAATGTAAATAGCTGCAGGTATAAACACATTCCCTAGAACATTTCCAGGTTCTATTGTAATGATAAAGACTAGTGATGCGGTGCATAAAGAACTCGCGTAGATTGTGGTCTTATATCACCCATACTATGTTCTCAATATTGCTACCACCATTTTTCGGTGAAAACCAAACATATTCTTGTTCAACCTACAAACAAGAACAAGCTATACTTAAACAAATAAGAATAAGCTTACTTTTTAACACCCTCATCTCGGTCACGTTTCTTGCAAAACTTTTGTAACAATAGTTACATATTCATTTGCTACTCATAAAGCCTTTTAAAACAATGTATGGCATATCGTGCTGACATCGCTACGCTCGCCTGGTTATAAAGCGTTTGTAAGTGATATTTATTTAATAATATATATGCAGACTCGCTACACTCACCTATTCATTTAGCATTTCTATATAATCTTTATTTCATAATATTATTGCGGGCTCGCTTCACTCGCCTGTTTAAATAGCATTTTTACATTACCTTTATTTAATAAAAATTATTGCAGGCTCGCTGCGCTCGCCTGGTTATACAGCATTTGTACGTATTATTTATTTAATAATATGAATGCAGGCTTGATACGCTCGCCTGTTATAAAAGCATTTCTACATAATTTTTATTTAATAATATTAATGCAGGCTCGCTGCGCTCGCCTGTTTCTGTTTATACAGCATTTGTAGTAAATATTTTATTTAATAAAATGATTGCAGGCTCACTACGCTCGCCTGTTGTAAAACTATTTGTACATAATAATTTTATAATAAAATGAATGCAGACTCGCTGTGCTCGCCTTTTTATACAGTATTTGTAGATAATCTTCAGCCTTTAAAATACCTTTAAACGATTTATAACATGTCATGGAGACTAAAACTTTTTTTAGTTTTCTTTATATTGGCCACCATTTTGTAAATATTATGTGTGAAATTTTAATAGTTAGGTATTCCTTTTCTAGTCTTTAAGAGCTTTAAATTGATGAATAACATGCCATACTGACTGAAAACTGTTTGTTTAGTCGTCCACCATATTGACAGCCACCTTGAAAATATTAAGTGTAACATTTTATTAGTTACATATTGTTCTCCTCCTCTTAAAGGCCTTTAAAACGATTATGCACGATGGTATAACCCATTATGCTGACTTAAACTTTAACTTTTAACTTTAACTTTTAAAACTACTGAAACTTTCTTTTTAGTCGTCCGCCTTATTGGTCACCATCTTAAAAATTTGAATTGTGAAATTTTATGAGTTACATATTCTTTTCCTTCTCTTAAAGGCCTTTAAAACTATGTATAACACAGTTATAGGGCCTGGGTGGCTTAGAGGCTAGCGCGCTTGCCGTGTGATCACGCAAGTTAAGCAGCCTCGAGCATGGTCAGTAGATGGATGGGTGAACACTTCTGACCACAGTTCTGGGTTCGATTCCCGGACCAGGCCCCCCGCTCAATGTCAACCCAGCATTGTTTAAATAAATGGGAAGCTCTTTGAAAGAGTGGCGCCACCAGGTTTCGGCCTGGAAACCATGATGAATGACACTCCTGGTTGTAATACAACCAGGAGGGGAGTCATGGTTACCGACCACATCTTCACAAAAAGTATGAAGATTTCGGTCCCTAACCCGGGTTTGTTCTATGGGCCCACCTAGGTGGCCTAAGTCTTCGGGCGTAAAAGCCCCCCGGAAAAAAAAAAAAAAATGTATAACACATTATGCTGACTAAAACTTTTTTTTTAGTCGTCCGCCATATTGGCCGCCATCTTGAAAATATTTAGTGTGGAATTTCCAAAAACTATACAGTTCTCAAAAATGCTGAGATGCATATATGTGCCAAATTTCGTTGAAATTGATCAATTTTTACTCCAGGTATCGTCAGACAAACAAACAAACAAACTTTTCAAATCCCAAGTCTCTGAAATTAAGAACTCACTATGCTCGTTCAATAAACTTTAATTAACTAAGAGTTTGTACCTTTTTTAAGTTTGGCGACTTGATCGGCCGAGAGGTCACCAGCTTTGACGACGACGATCTGAGGGGACTCCTCCTCCGGCTCAGAGTCGTCTGAATAGTAGTCTAGCCTCTCCCTCTGTAATCAACAGACAGATAAAGGCAATGATAAGCACGACAGTCTGCAGACACAACCAAACACTTTCACAACAATCTTTCAACTTGAAGCACTTGAACAAATAAAAACACATGTTAAGCTTGTAGTGCAAGTGCTGTCACCACGACAAACCAATTTGCACTTCTAATCCCAGCGTAATATTATCTCCCTTCTTCTTCTAAAATCAATTTGTGGACTAATTTTCCAGGTTATAATTAACAACATTGTCAACTGATAAGTAAATTTAATACTCACAGTAAATGTTCAAAAAAGAGTGTAAAAGTAAATTGAGGAAAATCTCCTGTTTACTTTTAACAACACACAATCAATAAAAACAATCAAATTCATTATTTCAATAGTCAGGTGGGGTTGATTAAGTTTGACAGGGCGGCCGTCAAAACCAGAGCAGTCGATTCGAGTCACAGGAGAGGGGGCAACTGAAAGCCGACCTGTCAGCATAGAATCACCGACTTTACTAACAGAATTTAAATAACACACAGGAAAGGTTGTTCTCTGGATAAATAGTGAGGGGTGGTGATAATACATCGATGGATGATTAGCAAGCTCCCCCTGAAGCTGTTTGGCTTATCGCTCCACTGTGTTTATCCTTAGAAAGGGGATAGCTACATTAAAAATGTCAGTTATAGAATATTTAAACCTTGAACGGTCAGACATAGGAAAATAAAACTTCCACATGAGATCAACATTTACCACTCACTATTGACAGACTCAAATGTCCTCTGCCGAACTCAAAGGTAAAAGGATATTTCTAGAATCAATTTAAATTAATGGTAAAAGTAAGCAAGTGATTAGAAGGACTTTTGCGTAGTTACAAAAAAATAAAATTATAATTATTATTAACAAAGGGAGACAGACAGAGAAAAACAGACTCCAGCGCCGGGACTTGAACCACGGGCCTCTATATTGGTAGAGTGCTATAATGGAAATAAAAAGGCCCGTGGTTCAAGTCCTGGTGCTGGAGTCTATTTTTCTCTGTCTGCCTCCCTTTGTTAATAATAATTATAATTTTATTTAAATTAAAATTTAAACTTTCCGTAGTATGAATACTACCTAAAACTTAAAAATGAAAAAAATAAATAAATAAAACTAATCTTTATTTTGTACGATATTTGTGTCGAATAAAACTCACTGGGTGTAAAATTTGACATTTGTTAGTTGTGATGTTTACCCTGAAGCAGACTTGTTACTCAAGTGTTCAACTCTATTAAGGAAAGTGTCACCTCAGCTGTGAGACAAAGGGACACCACTCTCACACAATACTCTACTCACTTCAAACCATAATTAGTGGTGACTACTAATACCAAGCGATGAGGCAACACATTTTAAATCAGAATAAAAGTACAATACATTTATTCAAGTTATACTAGATGGGGTTACTGATATTCAATGGTTAGACGATTCAATCCTTCGGTAATATATAATAGAATAAAGGGAAGTTGGTCATGGAGTTAAGAGTCGTACATGAATAACCTATGAAATGTAACATTATTCTCATAAGAAATCATGAAAGAGGTGTAGTTCATAAACTAAACATCTTCACACAAAAAAACAAGGTAAATTCGGATTGTACGTGCCCCCACTTTGAGGTTAGGTGATAAAATCCCATATATTATATTAAAAACCTTAATTTTGTGTACCCTTTTCTGTACTCCAACATATTTTTAGACAATGGGATATAAACTCTCCTATGAACAAATCATACATATATAATTTCTCTAAAATCAAGTAGGAAAAAGTACAAAAATTTTCTGGGGCACGTACAATCCGAATTAGCCAAAAAACAATTGGCCGGTTTTGGCTGATCTAAAGCAGCCTTGTTGGAAAATACAAGCCACTTGTACTTTCCAAGTCTATCCAGTAACCTCTAGATTAGTGGAAGAAGGCAGCTTTAGAACAGCCCAAACCGGTCAATTGTTGTTTGCTTATTGAACTAAACCTCTCTTATGACGAGTCGCGATCACACACTGGAGAAAAACACTGTCGAGCATCATAAGCAGTGTTACATAATTGTTTATATAAAGAGACTTCACAGAATATCTTGAAATAAGAGGTGACGACTTGACCTGGACCTAGTGACACTCCAAACCAAATAAACTGGCTTTCTTTATTTAAAAAACAACCTACAAAAATATGAGAGTTAAAAACAGGTGATAGAACACGAAGAAACTTGAGCCTGCTCAAAGGGCAGCCCTTACATACAAGATACTTTGGCCCTTACTTAGTGTAATATGTTATTACCTTGGTGTTAACATTCGGTCCCTCTTTGTATCCGAGTTGTTCTTTAATTCTGCGGATGAAGGCGGGATCGGCCGGTTTTTTAAAGGCGACATTTCTTCTTGACATATCAGAGATTGTAACACGACATAGCGTTAAGATTAAAATTACAGAAACACTATCTCACCCATCCACAACTAAATAATTAAAAACCACTTGATTTATCCGACAGAAACCATACAAATTAAATACAACACCAACAGAGAAACCGCTCGTACAATAGACAGACGAATTAAAATTAATAAAATAAAATGTTTTTAAAACACAGTATAACCTACACCTAGTGTTTTATAACCGTATATGTAACCTACAATACACAATTGTTTTGGTTCGATCTGTTCGAAAGATGGCGCCTTTTCGCTTTTCTTTTGTAAAATACTCGATTCATTTCTTAAACAATGCAGTAAATGACATCAATAGATTTCTATAAAAAATCTATTACTTTAAAAAGAGGTCGATGACTACATCAATGAATTAATAAAAATAAAAAACATAGAAAAAGTGGTTGGTGCGGTTTGCATGAATCTTGCTTGGACTTCATTTCTTTTCCCATCTGATTGATTCAATCAACCAATGGTTAATAATAATAATACAAAATTAATAAAATAAAATAGCCATTTGCGTTCTTAAAACTTATTTATCGGTTATATTATTTTAAATGAACCTTTTAAACAAATGTATAATACGAAAAATCGGTCGAATACTGAATACTGTAGCATTGTCCAAAGTCCGATGGATAATTTGATGAGTTCTGAAAACCACCCTGAAACGTTTTTCTTTCTTTATTTGTGATAAAAATATATTGCTGCAAGTGATTAAAGTTTGCGTTGAGATAATACGTTTAAATATCAATCGAAATTATTTTAATTTTGATTTATTCTTTATTTTATTTTGTTTTCGAGTCAGTTAAACTCGGCGTATTCGGTTTAGATTTTTAGATGGATTTTGTCGGTTAAGCCCTTGTGACGTCACGTATCCTGTAATTGAAAAACGACCGTTATTCCGTTAGAGGGTAAAATTAAAAATTCAATCTACTGTCTGTAGTAATGGTCTGATTAATTCGTGCCTAATTGGTTAATTTTTCCAGTCTAGTTTGTCCGAATCTTGTGGGATCGCCTTGTTTCGTGCTCAGGTTCCTTTTAGCATTACAAGTAAATGGATCTTCCCGGACCAGGTAAGATAATTTTGGTTTTCAAGTTTATTTCTAAGTGCGGGACTTTGTCGGTCTTTCTGTCTAGACAAAGTAGCAGGTGTACTTGACTCCCCATGCTTTGTTCTCGGGCCTGTTGTTTCCACTGAAGCCTTTAAAAAGATTCAACATGTTTTCTTTTTAGCATGTTTGTAAAACAAATGAAACTATCATAATTATTACTTAAAATAATTAAATTTAAAAAAATCTATACTTTTTTTTATTATAGTAGTTGCATTTTTCTCAGCTTTGGGTGCTTAATTTACCGATCTAGATATTGGAACAGACTTGTGATGTTTTGCGATTCCATTTTATTACAATTTCGAATATGAAGCTGTGACAGAACAAAATGATACATTTCAATGTTTACGTCCTACTTTCTTTCCCAAGATAGATAGATGCACTTATTAAAGAAATCAACTTATATTTATTTGTTAGATTCATTTACCTGCTGGTAATTGGGCCTCTACAATAAGAGGTGGAGAATTATTTGCCAAGTCGTGTATTTTTAAACTTAATTCATAGGACATTGCAATACTTGTATAATAACAGTGGCAACGGATTTTCTCAGCAACTTGATAAAACCCATTTAGCAATAGAAGATAAATGTTTGTGATGTGCATTTTTTCAAGTATATTTCTGGTTTTATATAATAATTTATTGGATAGAAGCTGTAGAAATAGGTAAGAGAGGTACCTCATACAACTACGAGCACATGAATTTAATGATTATATTGAATTCGTCCACTTACAAATATACATACTTTATTAATAAGTAAATTGTGTTCACTAATATAGTGTCGAAAAGAGGTGGCCGTAGTTTGTTTCTCAGAAGTCCTGCCAGTGAAGTTGGCAGTGTTTTTTTTGGGGAATGATTACTGACGCTCGTGTGTTTGTCTACAGATGTGAATCTGGACGATTCGGCCGACATATTCGCTAACAGCAGTGCCGAGACGGTGGAGGAGGTGAATCTGGCTGAACTGAGTGCCGAGGAAGTACAAGGGTTGGACAGACTGGCTCAGCAGCTAGCTCAGAACAACAGTGTGGCCAGCGTGGGGCATGTAGAGCTTCACTCCTCCGCATCCTCCATGGCTCCGACCAACCACTACGCAGAGCCCACACTCCGCACCAGTATAAGGTTTCCATCCGTTAATAACTATTACTAAGTTTCCATCATGTTTAAACACGGATTGAATCCTAATTTGGGATTTAACAAGTTAAGTGTTTCCATAAGTAGTATTGAATCTGTATTAAATACAAAATAAAAAACAAACTTTTTCTTAGTTACTTTTGCTAAAGGTTATAAATAATTTTGTAACCTTCACCTTTTATAACCATGATTTTTATTACGTATTTTGACAGGTTTGACTACAGTTTCTACAGAAATACGCTAGGTTCGCTCACACCCACACTCCGCGCATGTCAGGATCGAGTTAAGTGTTTCCATTCCAACTCGATCCAGATACGATGCCAGAATTTAGTGAATTGTGTCGGCATCGGTATCGTATTTAATTTGCATTGAATCTAGGTTTCCATGGACACTTTGGATCCAAAAACTGAATTAAACCCGTATTCAATCTGTATTTTAACATATTATGACCTTATCATATTATCCGTATTTTACCATATTATCCGTATTTTAACATATATTATGACCAAAATCACCTCTTGTCATCTTTAAAGATATGGAAAAAATTGGAAACAGTAGTTTTATGTTTCCCTTACGCTGTACAGTGACACATCTTAAAACTATATTGTTTGCTCATCCACTTAAATACTTGATACATTTAACTTATTATGTATAAAAGATCTTGGTTAGATAGGAATAGAAATGTCCAAACTTATTGTAGAACATGATTCTGCCTGGACATGATTCTGCCTGGACATGATTCTGCATGGACATGATTCTGCATGGACATGATTCTGCATGGACATGATTCTGCCTGGACCAAAACAACAAATTTATCTCATTTTGTTACCCATTTAATAAACAATGTCAACGTGTTCACCAAAAGAGTTAAAAATTAGTTTGTGTAAGGGAAGATGTAAAATTATTGAAAATAGTCAACAGACTGAAACCATCGTCTGATAGTTGTGTTTATGAATGTGTGCTTAGACCATTATTGATTATTTTAGATTAAACCGCAGCTGGGTTTTTTATTTAATCTTTCGCTAATTTATCATTATAATAATTTATGTTTATCTTTGCTTTTACCTTTGAATGTTTAATTTTTAAAATTCTTGATGAGGATGAGATTTGCTTCATCGTGCAGATGGCCCTCTCTGCTTTATTTTTTTTAGTACATAAACCTCAATTTTTTACATCCTGTATAAAAAAAAAAGAAGAAGACTAATGTGACAGGGAATTTTCAGCCTGAAGAAGCCAAGAGTGATGACAAAATATAGCATTTAAATTTACATCTATAAATGTCATTGGCACTAAGTTGATGAACAACTTATGTTGTTTATAGATGTGACTTGACTGCACACGGTTCCAAACAATTCAACTTGTCAATACTAATGAAAGTTGCAAACCAATATAGATTTTCCGGTCTTATACAGGCTTTAACACAGTTAAGTATGTATAACATACTAACATTTATACATCTTAGGTTGTTTATAATGAACAATTAAAAACTAATTATACAAACGTAAAACATGTAATTTTGAATGAATACTGTGTGTGATGTGGCATGTTTCTAAGACTCGAGTGAGAAGATAAAAGTTAATAAGAAAGATGTGTAAAGTGGTTGTGTTGTGTGATGCAGTGACGGGGGTTACAGAGAAAGCAGCCTGTCTCCCGAGCCTGTAGACGTGTCTCTCCACTCTACCGATACCAGCTTCGTACTGTCCCAGTTCGTCAGGGAGACTTGCAACCCTCCCCAGCGTATCTACTGTCCATTCTGTGTGTCAGATTTTGGATTTGAATTTCTACTCAAGGCTCATATCAAGGAGTGCCACCTGAGCGTACTACATCGCATACTCAAGGGACAGGTACGTCTCCACATTTATATATTTCTATATGGGTAGGTTACTTAATTCTGTTAAGTATAATTATTAATTAAGCATAATGAATTACTGTTGAGCAGAAACTAAGTTTACGTATCTATACAGCAGGGGGGGGGGGGGGGGGCTGATTTAAACAAGTTGATTAAAATCATGATTTTAATCAACAGATTTTTCTAATATAAACCATGATTAAAATTAAATTTTGATTGAAGTACTTTTTGGACACCCTTTCTATTCATAGATGGTTCCTTAATTTTGATTGCACCAGACCAAACATGCTGTAAACACATTCAACGGAAACTGAAGAGGCAATCCCACTTAAAAACTCTTCTATTGTTTGTACATAGTTACTTTTAAATCTCGGGTACATCTTTCTGCCATTTCCACCAATCAATGCTGCAAACATTTCAACTTATTTCCTGATTAAACTTTCTTTTTAAATGGTTCTGAATGGGCATTCAAATGTATAGTTAAAGGTGGCAGTCCACTATGTTCATACATTTTTCCGATCATTTCCAGAGTCATATTTCTCTCGTAATCTCTTAAACCATATGATTCTTTAGTTCCACCATTATTTCACACTTAAATTCAAAACTATTTCATTCATCAACAGTTTTTGAAGTTTCCACAATAACTTTCGGTGATTTAAACAATATCTCTATCCTCTATGACAAAATTAAATCAAATAATGCTACCTTCCTTATCATACCATAAAAAAAAAAAAAAAAAAAATGCTTCCACACATTAGGGATGCGTTCAGACAAGAGCCAATGCCACGCTGAGGATTGTAGCTTATCTAGACAAAGGTGTAGAGTGTACTGAAACGTGTGTTACATGAAACAAAAATCATTTTCATATATAGATTTTGTTTTTCGGAACGAACAAATATATCTTATTTAAGCTGGCAGGAAAAAAGTGACACCGGTCTCTGATTAACTCTGTGACTTACACCCATCTTCTCTAAACCGACATTTTTCTCTCGCTAGGATTTATCGCTGGCATTTTATAAGGATTGTATATTTTATCAGTTAGCTTTCAAATTTTTGATTAAAATAAAAAAATCACCATTTTTGATTAAAATAAAAAGAAAAATGATTTTTGATTTTTTTAATAAAAATCAAATTTTGCCCAACCCTGCTATACAGTTTCTCACCTCTACAGCAGAAAGTGGGTACATCCCATATCGAAACATGGAAACCCTTTGAGAAGATGTCACTTCTAGTTCTCCTTAAATACAATAGTTTTTTTTAACTTATTAATAAAAGATCTATTAAAGATTGTAGCAGGTCAAAGTAGAATGATATTAAAACACTTTATAATAACAGTGTTGCCAAAGTAGTTCCTTTACAGCATTACACCATAAACTAATTAAATTCTACCAGTATTATTATTATAGGGATTATTTGCTCTATAATGATAGTTAATTATATGGCTATATAATTGTATGTATATAATATTAACAATAAATGTCTTCTTTACTAAATATCTACTTATATACTTTATAAGCTGTATTGTCAATACAGTTCTTCATATAATTACTTAAACTTATAATATTTTTTACAAATGGATGAAGCCTTGTCTAGAGGGACAATTGCTTTTGTAAATATCCACTCTTTCTCAAATCTTGATATTTTTGTATTTTGTTTATTTCTAAATAATTTGTATCGTACCTGCAAATCCCTTGTATAAGAAATGTTACTTCTATGATTTTTTTAAGCGATGAATGTTTCAGCTATGTCGATGAAATAAAGATTGTAAGATTAATTATTATTATTTGTATATTTAGCTGGAGGAGACGGAGTACCATGTTTGTCCGTTCTGTCCAGCCAAGTTCTACGTGAGGCAGTTACTTCCTAAGCACATACTCAACAGACATGATCTCTGTACTCTCAACATGTTTCCCTGCATCGGCTCTCCCACTACTCAGCTCGTCTGCCACTTCTGTCCCCACAAGGTAACCTTCACACTTCCTCCTCTTCAGAACTAGCACAGTAACGTCTCTTGTTTCTTCTATTCTCAATATACAAAGGGTATTGACGATTCTGCTAAGTATGTGCTTTTAGCCCACTCATGTATCATAACAAGTAGGATGAGTTTTTTTACCAGCATAATCGGCCACAATCGGCATAATCGTCCAGGCCGTACTATCGATTTGTTACAAAAATAGAGGGGGGGGGGGGGGGTTGAAAAATAAAACAAGATATACTTGTATGCCAGGCTTCATTCTCTTTCACTGTGCTCCCCATTTCCTTTTTGTTCAGCATAGGAGGTGAAACTTGATGCAAACTATTCAATATGTCGCTGCACCACTGGAAAGTCTAGAAATCCAAGATAGTATCAGTCGCAGAAGCATTACGTAAAGATTATCGGTATTTTTTTACTTTGTTGTATATGCTAAGCCAGATTTATTATACCCCATAAGGTTAACATTTTATACATGTTTAAGGTTTTTAATAAGGTTTAATAATAAGGTTTTTTGTATTATTATTTATTTATTTATTTATTTTTTTTTTACTTTCTTCTATTTGCGTTGTCTAAATATTGTTTTGTTTCTAGTAAAGTCCCTAAATATTATAGGTTTTTACTTATTGGAAGTGCAAAATTGGGTCTCATATGTTGAGATTTTTAGTCTCACATGTTGAGATCTACCACTTATCGTTATTATTTGTCTACCATGAGGCGGGTGGTCTCAAACGTTGATATCTCTCATTAAAGAAAATCATATTAATAGTTTTCTTACATTTTATTTGTCTAATATTTAGTTAAAAAAAAAAAAAAAAAATACCTGCTCCTTAGTGATTCTCAATTATTTTTGCCGCAGTCAAAGGGTTAAACTATGAAATTATTTTGACTAGGGACAAGAGTTTTACTACCTAATGGTAACTGCATCTTCATTTCTCTTTAAAAAAAAAAATTGAATGTTGTTTGAAGATTTGGAATGTAGGAGGCATGGCTAGATACATGCAACTTTACTTAAACATGCAAAACTCAACAAAAATATGACAAATGTTGATTTTGTTGTTGAACCGAAGAGGGGTGTTTACAATGATAAATTAATTTGAAAGTGTTTGTTTTGTAGGTGTTGCGACGTCACTACAGACTGCTACTGGTGCACATAGAGAGGAAGCACATGAAGGAGTTTGAGGACTACATCTACAGGAAGTACTCTCGGGTAGCCAGGTCCTGTAACGACCTGAGGTTCCTCGACAGTGAGTTCCTCGTCACCGACCAGGTCGTCAGTCCTGGACTCAGCGACGGCATGCAAGCGCTGCGCACTCACGATGACAAGATCATCTACTCTCGGAAGCCCCTCATCATCAAACCTATACTCAAGGTACTCAAACACAATCTATCTCTACTGTTATAAGTCCACAGTTGTTTAACCTCCTGCCGCCAGTTAATATTAAGAATCAAATAAGAATAATTAAAACTCGATGGGTATAATATATACAATAGTAATGTCGAACCTTTTAGTTGACTTACTTTGTTTTTGGTCACCAAATTTTGTAAGCTAAATTTGAGCTACTATTTGTAGGAGGCATGGCTTGGTACGTGCAACTCAACAAAAATATGACAAAGGACGAATTTTCGTTGCACACCGCATTCTTTCTTCTATGTTTGCTTGTTTAGGCAAGTGTTCTCAAAGGCAGTTTATGATATTGATTTCTGGGACGAGCATTGGAGTTGATATGTTCAAGTGAACGGCCGGCTCCATCTTAAATCCAGTGAAACTGACATCACAGTGCGCCAAACTCGCACTCTGTAAAAAATTGTTAAGGCTCTTTGTCCTGTACATTTAAGTTTCACCGATTCATTGTGTATTAAGTGTCATCAGGAATAAATAAAGTACTCCTCCTCCTTACAGGGTTCGTTTTGCCTACTCGGCTGAGGTGAATTATCTTGGATCAAGCAATCACCTATCAGCCTGTGAAATAAAAATACTTTAAATTTTAAAATACCATACGGATTGGTTTTTTCAGGTTCACAGTGATACGGCCGAGACTCAAGCACTGATAGACTCTCCTAGCGCCGCCAGCGAAGACAAGGCGAGCGCCATGACTCTGGGTAGGACCGCTTGTAGGAGGCTGCGCTTCGACCTCCCGGACTCCCCTCTCGAAGCCGCCTCCAAGACCGCAGCCTTAGAGCAGAGGATGAAACAAGCCTTCGCCAAGAAGGAGAAACGCTTCAAGTGGAAATTCAGCCTGAGGAGGAAGAAGAAGAAGGAGAACATGAACAAGACGGACAGCATCTCCCTGCTGTCGACCCCTCTCAAGACTACCCCTGTCAAGTCGTCCTTCTCCTGCACGTCGACCGACTCCCTCGACGACCTCAACGTACTCAGGTACAAGTGCGGCATATGTAACGAACGCTTCGCAGCCAACGGGGGCCTAGTCGAGCACGTCAGAAGAAGACATAAAGGTATCAAACTGAGGTCCATGTACCACTGTGGAGAGTGTACCGCTAAATTCTTTAGAAACAGTTTCCTAGTTCAACATTGTAGTTTGCAGCACAGCCCTCTCTGTCTCAACGCTCGCTCCAGAAGGAGCATCGCTTACTAGAACACCTTCCTCTTCTTATATACACATATATTCCTACTGATCCCTTGTACAACTAGTTACTCACTACTCTTACCCATGCCTTATTCAATGCCACATGTTCTCAATTAGAAAATTAAGTGCACTCTTCGAACACCACTTGTTTACTACATCAGTGTATTGTCATTATTACAAATACAAGGGTAAATTGTCTTTATCTGCACTGTCACTGTAACTCTAGTAAGTAATACTGGCTTTGTTTGTACTGTCACTGTAACTCTAGTAGGAGTCAAGAAAAAAAGAAATTCTTTATTTTTAGGGTTGATAGGAGAAAGCCAAAGTCTGGTTGTCTGTTGCACTTTGGTTCTTATGTTCTGAACTGTTGAAGGTAGAGAGTTGGAATTTAAAACACCGGTGTAAGTTTTTAACTGACTCACAGGCAAAATATAGAAAAGTTTTACATTTAAAATGTGCGTGTGCAATTTGCACAAATGTGGTAAGCTAAACATTTTTAATTTTCAAGTGGTGCATCAAATGAAAGCTAATGAAGAATAGATTACAAATATATAAAACATGTTTTAAACAATTAATTTTTAACTTGAAATATACCGAACAAATGTTTTGTCTCTCCCCGCCCTATAAGGACTTGTTCTAAAATTTTGCAAAAATGCATATTATTAATAATATTAATGCTATTATTATTAATAACTTATAAAACCCTTAAAAATTCTTAGATGCAAGACTATCTGGTGATTTTTTTTTTTTTTCAAGAAAATTATTATTAATTAAGATTTCCTTGATTTTTTAAAAACTTCTTATTAATAAAGATGAAGGGAGAGGCTCTACTTCTAGATCATGTGGCTTTACCTTGAGGCCGACCTGTGGCTCACTAGATACCGTCATTCTATCATTTTTAAGCTTCCAAAATGAATAGGAGATGTAAGTTGTGTGAGTGTGATGGGCGTACTAATTGTTGGTGTGATGTTGTTTTGTTTAACTAACACTTAGGATACTTGACATTATTTATAGCTTCAAACACTAATATGCAATTTCTATTACTAGTATTAAGTATATTATTTAAGTTTTGTTAAGATTTTAGAATTTATTAAGATTCCAAAAGATCTTTCCATTATTATTAATTATTATTATTACTATTATGATTGAGTACTTTATTTTATAAATGAAAATGTATTTGATAACTCTGCTTGCCTGTAGGTTATTCTCACTAGTTTTAAATTATAGGTTGTTGTTTTTATATATTAATGAAATTTATCATTTGTGTTTTATGTTGTGTGAAATGTTAAAACATGTGGTTAGCTGTGAATGTATTTCCAGTCGAAGGATGGATGGATGTATACATGTGTGTGGTGGTCTCGTCTGAGCTGTTTACATGAATCACTAGGATAAGCATCCTCTTGTTAGCGACCGGGCTCGGTCCGCTGAAAAAAATGGGCACCATAAATAGAGATGTAAAAATAGTTATTTATGTCACTAGGCAGCAAAATGGAATTTTGCTGACAAGTTTTTTAAGTTTTAGTTCCGAGCCGAAGGCGAGGATAGACTAAACAAATTTACTGCTGAGGCGAAGCCGAGTCAGGAAAATTATATTTTGACTGACGAGGCGAAGCCGAGGCAGGAAAACGTTAATTAACTGCTGAGGTGTAACCGAAGCAGGTAATCTTTAAACGAGTCAGGAATGTTTCCTTTGCTGTAGAGTTACATGCAATATTTTATCTACTAACGGCAGAAAAATTACACTAAAGATTTTAGTACCTGATTTAGAGGGCAATAAACTTTCCTTGTATGATGTTGCAATATTTGCAATTTCGGGTGGCGTGTTATCAAACAAGTCTTCAACGTCTTGCACAACATTATCATCCGTATTTTTATTTAAACTTCAAAAACCTAACTAACAAATTTATCAAAATAATAATAGAAAACTATTTAATTATCTTTTTTTGATAGATAAAAGATTTTAAGCAATGAAAGTTGCAAAAATCGAATGGATGACTCAAAAGTTTGAGTAAGTGTAATGACTTGAAAGTTAAAACAAAACAATCAGTGTTGCCACTTTTTTATTAACAGCTGTTTTTTATCCCAATTTTTAGCGATTTTTTAAAAAATAATCACTGTAAAATAATAATATTAGTTTTATTATTATAATTTTTAGGTACTTCTTTAGATTGTTACTCCCCTAAGTTGTTTTATACTAAAAATGACTGTCTGTCTAAATAACTATTAAGAAAAAGGGATGTTTAGTCCAATGTACTCAGGGACAAAGGAATATTCCACTTCTCTTTTGATAAAGTAACAGTCCAAAGAAGATCATTCCGTACACCTTCTTTAGACTGTTACTCCCCTCTGTTTTTTTATAAGGGGAGTAACAATCTAAAGAAGTGCCAATTTTTAAAGGTATTTTCAAAAAACATATAAATATTTAGCAGAATATTACGCTTAAATATACAAAAATGAACAATGTGGGAGAGTTCATAACCTGAGATGTAGTAACATTTTCTTAAAATTTGACAGCCTGTTAGTTATTTTTCTGACACTTTGAACTTTTGCTGCGTGTTTTTTTGACTTGTTACAAAAGAATCAAGAAAAATTACATTTTGCAGATTGAAAACAGTACAACAATGCCTAATTTTGCTGCCGTGAGTAGATAAAATGTTTTTTTTCCTGGTCACGTTTTTTTTTTTTCTAACATAAAATGTTTTTTTTTTTTCACCGATGCTAAAGAAGGTATGTTTTTAACACAAAAGGTAGTTGCTCATCATCAAAATACCTTTAATTAATATTTTAATTTAAAAATGCAATGTAAATATGTCCTATACATTTTTTTTAACATTATAACATAAATATTTTTGATGAAACAAAAAATATATTTACTTGTCATGATAATCTGCACCACTATCATAGTCAAATAAATTAACTGATTTTTATTGCAAACTTTTTGATTTTCTAATATAAAAATTTACTCAAATTTTATTAATCAATCAATAATATATACTTGTTTGCAATAATTTATTTGATAATAAGATTATATAGTTGTATTAAATCATACTATGTAATTGTATTTGAACTCATTGAACAAACTGGACTTGAAATTATTGTGTTGTTTTTTTTCTTTTATAAATAAAAGTTAGTTTGATCCTGGCCATCAGTGGGTGAACTGATTAGATTGTCTAACCATTTTAAAAATTAAATAATTTAATTCCTATTAACCAGAGCCAATATCCAAGGACAAAATATCATTTCCAAGATATTGAGCAAGTGGTGTAACTGTACTTTATAGAATTTTGTCTCATATCAGAGTTAACCATTCTCAACAGTTAAGCTCTTAATATAATAAAAATTTGTTTAAAAAAATGCATTTGAAAATAAAAAAAAACATGAAATTTTTTTTAAAAAAATCAGGGGCTTGGTTTTTAAAAGACATTTTGAAAAAAAAAAAAAAAACATTTCATTTACATCTCTAAGCATAAACCAGTCCTTTTATTTTCAAATTGACTATCTTTTAGAATTTTTAAATAATAAAAATCAGTTTCCAAGAAATAATTTCATCATTAGAGTTTTCGGGGGTAGCACCCACAAATTTAGAGCTAAAATTTGTTTCTCGATTTCTCGTCAGGCTATGATTTCTCTGCACATATATGCCAAATTTTATTGAAATCACTTGTGTAGTTAAAGTTCCATCTGTGCATAGACTATGGAGAAACATTTAAAAGACAAAAAACACTATTTTAATCTGAAGAGACTTTACTACATGTAAATCCACCAACAAACATTTCTACCTATATGTCCTATGTGTATGAGAAACTAAAAACTAACTAATTATTTTAAGATTCTCATATCTTGTTAAAAAATATACTTTATCAATATTAAATTACTCTTATTAGTAGTTGATAAAAAAATAAAATGAATATAATTGTATCGAAATGTACCGTCTCAGAAGGAGAATGTTATACCTGGCAGTGGAGTCTGTTGCTCTAAGGGACATTAACTTCTAGATCACAGCCTCCACTGCAACTTAGTGATGATTCCGATGCTGGAAGCCTATCATCAACTTAAGTAGTATTGTAACTCCATATTTATAATCTCCTCACCCAACTTGACTATAATAACAATCTTTAAAAATATAATTGAAAACTGTGATTTTATGTATATGTATAAAAAAAATAATAATAAGTCTGTGTGATTTTATATATTATATATGAAAATATTTATGTTGTATCTACTATGAATAGATAAGAATATTTAATATTTTGGCTGTGGGAAATGAGAATTTATAAGAAAAAATTACATCTATTGTGTTGGGTCTTGGAGGGGTGATGAAAATTAGTGGAAAATTATTTCATATTATGTGCTTTTGGTTGTTTCATTTCTTGAGGGTCATCATCAGGTCTCTATATGAGTTCAGTGGAAGAATCCAAAGTAAAAGTTAACAAAACCTTTTTAAAAATATAAACAAATTGTCACAACTATTAAAAATAATCCATCTCCACTACTACTTAACATATAAAATAAATACATTTTAAAATTACATGGTAAAGAGAAGTATAAACAAACAAAAAAGAAAGATTTTTAAAAACCATGTGCTAAAACTAATATAATCATAATGGTAATTCTAATTCCCTCAAGGTATAATTATAGCCAATAATAGCACATATATGAAGTAATGTTTGACTAATTTTATTGAGCCTTACAAGACCCAACACGATAGATAACTATTAATTATAGGGGACTACTTGTTAAGAAGGAAAACATGACTTGGTTGTCTGGAGTGAGTCCCTGCCAAGTAAGTCATCGTCTCCCTGTTTAGAAATACAAATACAGAATGTATTTTGAGTTTTGCATTTTATTACTCAGTGGAACTTTGGCTTACCGATGACTGTGTAACGACCATTCCACTTACCCACAAAAAAATGCTTCTGTTTGAAAACACAAGTTTGGTTTACTAACAGGCAGGCAGCCACGTCTTTATATTTCTTCTTCTTGCTTGAAATCCTGAAAGCAATTTCAAGCAACAAGTAAAAGATAAAAGGCTGTATTTTTTGGGGTCTTAACAGATCAATACAATCTATATACATTCCTTCTTTTGTGAATAATTGTTTCTGTTTACAAACAACTTGGTTTTCCAACAGTTTTACGGAACCCAGGTGGTTCCACTGAACTTAAACGTGAAGAGTAAATTTGTAAAAACAAAGAGAATTTTGTTGTAAAGGAAGAGAGATATTGTTCCATTTTAACTTGTTGAAGAAAGAAGTAGAATTTTGTTTTCATGGTGATTTTAAGACAGCTACGACATCCACTCGTAAAACCAAAACTCCGATATAACTTCCTCTTCTACTTCAAATGAAAACTACTATCGCTAACAAATATACATATTAATAGCTAATGTTATACGATAGCTAACGCAATACTCATCTTGTCTATTTGAGATGTCTACTAATAAAATGTCTTTTTTATTTTGCTTGTCCCCTTTGATATGTTTTTAAAAACTTCATTTTTGTGTCAATCGGTGTTTTTAAATTAAATAAAATAAACTATTTTATTTAAGTTTGACATGATCTGCTTTCAGTACACAAAGCTTCGTAGCCATTTTAATATAGGTCTTTGAATTTGGTTTGAACTTTGTAAATCCTAGTATCTCGGACTAGTTAGTTTACCGACATAATCAGCCCGACCTTTCAAGGTGGCGGTCATTCAAAAGTCTGCTTTAGCCGTAACTTATGACTTTTTATTATAATGGCATAATTCAAAAGCTTTGAAAAGGATTTTTATCATCTCGATGCAATGAACCTACTCCCACGTCTCTAGCTCAAACCGTTCCCAACATATTATATAAATTTCATGATTTTAACGAGGGGGCATTTATCTTTAAAACATATGTGACACTAATTCCTTAGTAACTATTATTTTATTTTTTGACAAAGAATAACTATGATTTTTTCAATGATGTAGCACACATAACTGCAAAGGTCAAAATGTTAGTGCCGGGTTACTTTGGGAGCTCAGGTGCGTTGCATACAGATAGACAAACAGGAAATTATAAGGGTCCTCGGTTTTTCCCACAGATAAATTATAATGAATCTAGATGTGGCCTTATACACTACTCAGTGAATCTTGGGCTGTCGCTGGCTCCCCTCCCAATATTTTGATATTTTCTCACGGTGTGAGAATGGAGAAGTTTGTCAGGTGTTATGTAGTTACTCGAGATGTGTAACCTCAAGGGTTCGGAACCCAAGCAACAACACAGGGGTTGTGTCATAAAGAATTGCCCCAACATCCTTAACAGCATTGTGTTGTGTAGATATTTGATTTTAATCAATAATTATTAGTTGTCAAGACTTGAATGTGAGCGTATGTCAAATTAACTCAACAAAAAAATAATACTCTATATATTTATTATTGTATCGCTTTGTAAATAAAAATAATATTTTTGTAATAAATTAAACACTATTAATTCTTTTCTAAGCAATTAAATTTTATCACAAATTTTTTTTTATAAAATTTTATTTGAACGAGGTTGTATATTTTTCTATTGTAAAATGATATTTGTTTGATTATAAGGGTTTTTTAATGTCTTCCTCATTTCAATGTTAAGTGAGGAATTATTTTTAACTGCACAAAATTATTACTTTTCATTTTATTTGTTATAATTTAAACAAAACAAAATATGATTTTTGTTTTTCTTATTAAAAGAAAGAAAATTATTTACCAATTTTGTACTCGAATTTTGCCAAAGAATAAATAATACTTTTTTGTGATAAGAATTTTGTTTTTTATTTCTTTTTATAACATTTGATCCCCATGAGATTGTCAGTTGACATTGAGAGTGCCTTTCTTGGAAGAAGTGACAGTGTTACAAAGTTGCTGGCTATATTGTCGGTGTTACAAAGTTGCTGGTTATATTGTCGGTGTTACAAAGTTTCCGGCTATATTGTCAGGTTCATTCATCACCTTATTCAATTTGCAGTTAGGAAACAAGGGAAAACAAACAAAATATAAATCAAAATTTCAGCAACAAAAAAATTCATAATTCCTTTTTTTACCTTTAACAACATTGTGAAATAAATTAAAATAAACTTGGACAAAATATAAAATAACACAGCTTTTATAATAATTAACAAATTCATCATCTTTTTTAATTAAAACTAACAACATTTTATGTTTTTCTTTTTTTACAACAAAAAAACAATACATTTTTGCTAATAAATTGATTATTAAATTTAAAATAATAAAAAAAAAAAAAATGAAAGGTATTTTTAATTAATTTGAACAGAAATTGAAATTCTTGATATTTTAATTAGCTATGCTAGATGATTAAAGCGGGGTTTACATGTAGCAAAACCTGCTACTGCTACACTTGCTGCATGTACCAAACTTTCTTTTGATCTTTACCAACCCCAAATGGACAACAAGATTTCTACCGTACAAACACAAAATGTATCTAAATACATTGCTTGTTTTCGTACTTGTAGCGTTTGCTGTACAACTTAACTATTTAGCAGGTTTAGCTACGCAGTGTAAACTTAACATGAGTTGATATCGGAGCTGCAAAGTGAGCGACCAAACAGAGAATGACAAATATTAAATACAGCTTAGTTTAAACTTGTTTTTTTTATATTATAATTTTTAAGCACGGCAAATAAAAAAATAACCTTTCAAGTAAGTGTGGTAATAATGTGAAAATAATAATCTAAGTAACTACAACTACACACATCGATACATCAGCTTAGCCCTAAATAATTCAAATTAAATTAAACAATCAGTCAATTTTTCTTTTTTTTAAAAAAATTTGTTTATCATAATTCTTATACACAAATAAATTATAAATATGTAAATGGTAAACAATAATAATAATATTTATCTTGCATTTATAATTATCTATAAAAAACATTTAGTGGTTAACTTTGACAATATTTATTTATATAATATTTACATTTACATCTTTGGATATTTTTAGCTTTTTTTTCTTATAATTTTGTTCCCCCCTTTTTCTGTTTTATTGTTTTTTTTTTTTATTATTTGTTTTCTAACATTCAAAATTTAAGCGTGTAATTGAAAATTTGTATTCGATATTTAATTAGTAAAATTAAAATAGTGAAATCAATTAAATCTAAACCAAGAAAATTGCAACGTACGCCAGAGATAATAAATCATTTCTCTTCTCGAGTAATAATAATAATATGGATTTAAGCGACATTTTGCCTCAAGGATCAGATCAAAAATTCCGCATTTCAAATATCACAACAGCCAGTTTAATTCTTGCAACAGTCCCAGTTGAATTAGTGGTTTTTCCTCCGCAACTTGTTTGAGACCACACACACACACGTGCTGCTACATTATCACACTTAGTTCTAAACAATCGATTCCACCAACAGATCTAGTCTCACACCTACACGTTTATACAAAACAATGTCAACTAATAAATTCTCTATTCAATTATTTTTATAGATAAAATATGTTTTACAGGTCGTTCCCACTTATAGAAGAAAGAAGGAAATACGGAGAAACCTACAAATCAAAGAGAACCTAAATTTTAAACTTGTTAGAATAATTTACATCGTCGTAACAACAAATTTTAACCTAATTAGAAGACCAGATAATTTAGACCTGATTTACAAAGTAGAGTAATAACTTATTTATTACTAATTTAGCTAAATAAATATAAACTAGTTTGAGGCCGTAGAAAATATAATTGTTTATCTATATACAGACATTTTAATTGAACTAACAACAAAATAACAAAGTAACGTTTGTTTCATTATTTATTTTATTTGAATACTTTCATTTGAAAATTAAAATATAATTTGACCGACATAGGAATATACAATATCGATGGTGAAGGATGCCAACCTCCTATGTCAACCCTATATAGGGTTGACATAGGAGGTTGGCATCCTTCACCATCGATATGTTAGTTTTCGTTTAAATTCATTTATTTGTTTTGTGGTTAAATTTAATTCTACTTTAGTTAACATCGAGAAAATGATTGTGAGATTATATATTGTGCTACAATACTTTAAAAATAGCGTAATTTGACACATATTTATGCACGTATACTGATTTTTGGAAGCTCGACAAATATTTACAAAATGGAATTGTTATTCAAAACATCCAAAACACTCGCTTATCTCTATAACACACACTCACTTTATAAATGAATTTTCAGCAACTAACGACAGGTATTTTAAATATTTATTACATTTTTCAACGAGTTATAATGAGCTATGTGAAAATTCGAACAAAAACTTCTTTCCCCCATCCTGGATGAACAACAGAACAGAGTTGACAAACAGAACATCTCCGGTGAAAAACAGAGGAGAGTTAGAACAGCTCCGCACAAACTGGATGTGTAAAGTGGATGACTTTATGTTTTTGTAATGATCTAATATTGTTGTCAGTCCATAGAGAGGGAGAAATATTATAATTGTCGAGCTCCAATGATCGGATACACAGCTGGTTCCTATCAAATTAATTTACAATATAATATGTAATTCTAAATCTCAGATAAAGTGTAAACAACATTATTTATCAACAAATATAATTAATAAACGTGTGCACCAATCAAAAGTCAATAAGGTTATCCAGTGTTAAGTATTAATCTACTCTCAACTGGAAGTATTAACTAAATTTATTATGACAATTTTTTACTAGTTTTTTAATGCATAAACAATTAAAATATAGTTATTTCTTTAAAAAAAATATTTTTTATATAAAATATTAAATCAAAAGGTCACAAGTGTTTTTATGAGAAATTTAACATGCTAAATTCTGATTGGCTCCCCACTCCATTTTTTGACTTCGCCACGCTGTCAACGCACAAAGACTCATCTGGCACAGACGAAGCATTAATTTGCATTTCAAACAGAATTTAACAAAGAAGAAAATGAAGACTGCAAAGTGTGCTATATCTCTCCTGCCTGCACTTATTTGTAGTGACTACAAATGTTTTTAACGGATGCTACAAGTAAGCGTTTAAAATTTTAATACATAATACATACTTCATACTTAACACTTATGACCTTCTCAAGCTAAACCTATATCGTCCCCCTTATGCCAGAACCATGAATGTGCTAATTCCACATTGTTGGGAAATGGCGTTTTAAAGTTTATAATCCATATTCAGCATTCTATTCCATAATTCAGCTATTCTATTTTGATTAATTTTTTTTATTTACAGCAACATGGCATTGGGCTTATTAGTCAGACAATTTTTTTTGGCCCTAGCATCCCCCCCCCCCTTTTCCTGAAAATGCACATTTATTGTTTCAGTATTTCACATTCATCAAACTGCCATAGCAGCTGATACAATGCAGGCACGAATTTGGGGTTCTGGCACAACATAGATTATAAAACAAGTCCAAATAGTTAATAAACCCAGAATATGAAAATTTGCACACTACAAATGTTCTGGCATAAGGGAGACGATATAATTTATAATATTATATTTATCAATTCCTAATATAAATTACCTTAAAATGTATATTTTACAACTAGTTTCATTTATTTATTTTTCATTTTTTCAAATAATGATTCAATTTTACAAGTTTTTTTCTCTATAAAAACACTAATTGATTTAATTTCCTAATACAATAGAACTATTGTCTTATTATTATTTTACCTTTTTCAGTTATTTCAAATTATTTTATTTGGATTTTTGTATCAGATTAAAAAAAATTAAATTAAAGGAGATATACAAAAGGAAAAAAACATCCAAAATAATGTTTTGTCCATTTTAATGTAAAGATTCACCGCTGACACTTAATTAGGGAGATTTTTTAAAGTAAATAATACATTTTTTTTGAGCAAATATAACTGCATTAACAACAAACTGACACATTTCATTAAACAATCAAACCGTTAAAAAGATAATATAATTTCATGCATGATTAAGTAAATGTATTTTTAGGCAATCAAGCATAGAGCTCATACTGTAGAGTTAGGCACAGTGTAGGGCTAGGCTCAGCGTCTAGGCACAGCATAGAGCTAGGCTCAGCATAGAGCTCACACTGTAGAGTTAGGCACAGTGTAGAGCTAGGCTCAGCATAGAGCTAGGCTCAGCGTAGAGCTCACACTGTAAAGTTAGGCACAGCGTAGAGCTAGGCACGGCATAGAGCTCACACTGTAGAGTTAGGCACAGCGTAGAGCTGGGCACAGCGTAGAGCTAGGCACAGCGTAGAGCTAGGCTCAGCGTAGAGCTAGGCACAGCGTAGAGCTCACACTGTAGAGTTAGGCACAGCGTAGAGCTAGGCACAGCATAGAGCTCACACTGTAGAGCTAGGCTCAGCGTAGAGCTAGGCACACTGTAGAGCTCTTGAACTTTTGATAGCTTCAAGGCTGTTTTGCTCAAGCGATGGTCCTCTCAAAATGAATTTAATGTAAATGAAATGGGAGCTCAGTCTGACATTGCAGCGCACGCTTATCTTTTCAAGAATATATTAAAGTTAAACTAGTAACTGTTTTTTCAACATGTCTACCAATATAGAACTATTTGATCAAATCAAAATTTTAAAGTTTAATTAACAGCATAAAAATAAGTTTTACATTTTAAGTTTTTCTTTTTAATAAAGTTAAAAAAATAAAGTTCCATAAGGCTGTTGAGCCGTATATGGACAATGCTAAAAAAACTTAAATGTTTATTAAAACAAATAACACAACTAAAATTGCACAACTCTTACTTCATTTTATTATCATCTACTGTTTTAAAACTCTTTGGTAACGATTCCAACGTTATAAAAACCGACAAGAAAAAATAATCTTTTTTCCACTTTGAATTAAAAAAAATTACTTACAAACACCCAAATCTAAGAGGTAGTAAAGAGTCGTGAGATATCGTGTTTTTTGCAGGAAATAAGAGTATTTAAATTATAACCCATAACCACCTGTTTTACTCGAGTATTTATTTGTAATATTTTTATACATTTATCGAGTAGTCTATCCACACAGAAGGCCGATTTGGAGCAAAGGATGTATTATCTTCGAATATCAAATATGTCATAATATTTAAAATTCAATATACGGTGTGCTTAATCACTATCTTTTATAAAGAAATGTATCGGGAATGAACATTTAAAAACACAAAGC
The DNA here is from genome assembly GCA_951217055.1 of Gerris lacustris. Classification (NCBI taxonomy): domain Eukaryota; kingdom Metazoa; phylum Arthropoda; class Insecta; order Hemiptera; family Gerridae; genus Gerris; species Gerris lacustris. Next base: position 723,753 of record OX578279.1, on the reverse strand, counting down.
CGCTATTAAATGATTTAAAACGGGCCTCGGAGCCTTGCTCAGTTCATCTTTAGATATCAATTGTTATATATTATAAACTAAATAATCACATGTAGGTGTAATTTAAGCACTACCGACCTAAATATCATACAGTGAAACACAGACAAGACAGCAAGAAGTCGCTTGCATAACTTATTCACATCACACATACTTTCAAAATTCCCGAAGGCAACAAATAAATTCTACTGTTTTTCAGTGTTTCATTTACAAGTTTGTTTTTTTTCTTCTACAGGTGACCAGGACCTCTTTACATGTCAACTCGATGTAGTCGTCAGTGTGAAAGTTGCCTACCATCTCCCTGTTATCCCGGGTCTAAACCAGATGTGAGGATCCCGAAAATGCCTGTGGGCTGATCCGTCAGCCATTTCCCACACATATTTCTACTCGCAAAGTACATGTAACTTATAAAATTATTTTTAGACCTAAGTAAGTCCTTGCCACAACTATACGTCATGTGTGTGGAGTCTGAGAATCGGTTTGAAAATGACAAAGCTGATCTCTAAAGTAAAGGGAACTGTGAGTAGAATATTTAAAGATACAGAATGTGTTTTTTACTGAGACGAAAACTGTCACTCGGACATCTATCATTTCTGTACATCGACTTTTAAATTGTAATAGTCTGAAAGTTGGACTAATTAATTATCAAATCAGTTGTTTGACGGCCAATCCGAGGAGGGTTTTAGATCGGCTTGCCTATAATCCACACTGACGTCCTACTCGACAATTTCCTCTTTTTCTAATTGTGGGAAAAATTGCACGACAAACTACAGTGAATTATTTCACTATTACGTCAAATGACAAAGTGGTGTTTATATGCGGTATAATGCCCGGTATTTTCAACAGTATTTTGTTTGTTGATGAGTTGGAGACCTAACACACAGGTTTGTAGGACAGACTAGGGTTCGACAGAGACACTTTGATACAACGTTCACTTTGTAACTGGTAATTAGAAACATCGATGCAGACTACTTATTTATTAAATGTTTTAAAGACATTTTAATACAAAGACAAGACTTTATCTTGTAACTTGGTTCCGACTTATTTACAGTTTGAGTTCTGTACAGGGTCTGGACAGTCGTCTACTTGGAACTTCCAAACAGACTCCATTTTAAAAATCTCTTCGAACAACGACGCCAGTTTTATGACTGACTCCGGCGCCTGTTATTATTATTGTTTTTATCGAGAGATAACAATTTTGTATAAAACTGTTATCTTTGTTTAAAGGGATGTAAAAAGAATGCTATAAAGAAACTGATTAAAGAATTTTCTATTGGTTGTTTCAATGAAGGAAGACTATTTGTTAATTTTTCCTTTATTAAAACAATCGTAGCACTGAGGTTGAGAAGCATTTTAAAGATGGCTAGATAGTAGAAGGAAAATAGATTTATCTTTAAGGAGCAGCAAGTTAAGTGGTCCTTAGAAATAAAGAGGTTTTTAATTGTTTCTTTGTCGTCCCTTTAAATTCATTATCGGATTTATTCTGTTGAGAAATAAAGTTATAAAATCTAATGAAAATACAATTGTGAGTTAGTAGTGGTGTGAGTAACTGTTAGTCGACAAGAACCAGTAGAGGTGAGTTTACAGTGTCGACTGTAGAAGGTAGTATTATAGTCAGAGTCTGGTCACCTCCGGCACGTGGTTGGTCTGACTGGCCTTGTCCAGGGTGTCCTGGTCGGAGGGCAGACATTCCGAAGACGCCGCAGCGGGGTACTCCATCAAGCACTCGGTCGACTTGGCCCCTCCCGCCACCACTCGCTCTGTGTACCCGAACCCAAAACCGTAACCGCCGAAAGCCTGCAAAAATAACCATACATTCTACAGTCTGTACCAGATCAGTCTGTACTAGATCAGTCTGTACTAGACCAGTCAGTACCAGAACTGAAAAAATAGGGTAGAGAGCATATGAGAGCTGGAGATTTGAATTCCAGAAGGTTGGCTGTTAAAATGTTCAGCTCCAATCAGCTCTACCTTGTTTTTCCCTTGCTGTCAATTAAATTCACATGTCGTACAGACTGTAAGCTGTAAGTGTCTTTACAGAGGACAACACTACTCTCAAATTTGACAATTTATCCTGATTAAACATTCCGACCATAGTGATTCAAGGTTAAATAATGATACTTGCTAATACAGGGGGTGACAGTGAATCAGGCCATTTTAAAGGGGTGGGGCGGCCGAAGTAATGTAAGGAGGGGATCTCCATGTCACCGCCGCGGTCGAATTTCAGTAACCATGGAACGTTGGACCAACCAACAACACTCGTTTGCCGTAAAGGCGTATTTTCAAAGTGTTAGTTATGTAGCCACCAGCAATTCCATGGCCTTTCGTTCCCCTGATATCACAGCCTGCGATTATTTATTTTGTGGGTCTACCTCAAGAGCAAAGTCTACGATCAACGACCGGCAACACTGGATCAACTCGAGGAAAATATTCGACAAGAAGAGGTAGCAAGAATTCCTCAGAAAAGTTGCGAGATGTCATGGAGAATTTTCAGAACACCTTGACGAATACTTGCATAGAGAAGGACGTCATCTTGCAGATATTATTTATGAAAGTTAAATAATGAAAAACACTTTTCTTTAATACTTTTTTACGTACTTTAAGGTGGTATAAATAAATTTGTAATAAAATTACTCGTTGATTTTTTATAGTAATTTTAAAATCGCCCGTTTCACTGCTACACCCTGTATAGTAAAAGGCTCAACAATACCTGGTTTTTACTTTAAAAGCCTAAGCTACTCGAGGCTCGTATTTCCGAGCTAAGTATCAGGCACCGAGTTTACCTCTTTAACAAGAAATATCAACAACATTTCATTTAGATAGACTCGTTGTGTAAGGTGAGTGGCACATGGTTTGTTTGTGTTTCGACCTTTGTCGCTAGATTGTATTCTTAAAATATTTCAAACCAAACTAACCATAAAGAAGTTGTTATTTCATCCCATACAGTAAGTTATGAATCCGACATGAGGGTCTTGAAAATCCTTCTCTACTTGTATTTTTACTTGGAAATAACTTTTAAGGCCGAGATTTTAGAAAGACTTAAGGTGTTAAAATTTAAAACCCAAGAAAAGTAACTGATATCTATAAATTGGAGCTGAGAAGTGAAACCTGTTGCACACTGAAGATCACATCGATAGACTGTAAAGAGACCCGATATCACATCAAATATAAACAAGCTGTCACACCCTGCATCTATATTGACAAGTTGGAGCCATTTGGTAGTCACATTTAGTTACAGTCTATGATCTGCACTGTTGTATTGTTTTGTGTATTGGTCATATTATCGATTCATTAGAGAAATGGACAAAACTCTTTGTTTTCAAGCTTACTTAGTTTCTTTTTTTCTCTTTACCTAAATGTCAAACCAGAACAACTACATTAAATAGATCATAATTACAGGTTAAAAATGTAGCTATACATTAAGGCGAAGATACACATGCCGTCAAATTGGGGAAGTAGCTTGCATGCCAAAAGAGGGTATTTGCCAGTAACTGGCATACTAAGGATTTTTATTTATTCAGTAGCAAGTAAAATTGCATGCAACTTTCATTGTGCAATGCCTAAATGGCAAACTGAAGATACATTTGCAAGTAAAATTGCATGCAAACAGATTCGTGGCATTATTTAAACACAAATTCAGAAGTTTTTTTAAGAACTGTCATAAATTCTATTAACACACAAAACAAAACAATAAATAAATAACGCAATGTTTACATCCTCAATCGGTGGCAGCCAGCTACTGGAATAGCCGCCGCCCGCCCTTGTAGCTGTCACATGCGTTTATACATTCCTTTTGGCATGCGGTTTGTAGCCCCCACCCCACCACTTGCTCGTTGCATGCCAAAAAATCATATCTCGTGCAATCTACTTGCTTGCCAGGTACTGGCATGCCATTTAACATATACACGTGCAAGTACCTGGCATGTTTTTGTTCAAGCTACAGGAATGTGTATCCCTTTTATCCTATGACCTTTATCTATATGACTATAAATAATGGCAGCAGGAATAAGGATATAACTGGAGAAAAATACAAAGTGGCAATCTATAAGTGAAGGTGTGTGTGTAGTTCTCCAGAGACTGTAGTTTAATTTATCACTAACAGACTGAGTGCATAAAGAGGTACCCGAACTGCTACAAGTGGCTGAAATCAAACACGGGTGGAGTAAGTAGATACCTTGGTGGCTAAGTTGTCCCAAGACTTGGGTTTCACTTTGATAGTAGAGTGTCTCCTCTGGACGGGTTCCCAGTAGAGGGTGTCGGTACTGAGAGAGGTGGTGTAGCTGGCAGCACTAGAATCGCACCGTTCTGCACTGGAGTCGCACCGGTCTCCTCCGGAGTCGCACCGTTCTAGTGTGGAGTCGCAGCGCTCTGTACTTAGATCACACCGTTCTACACACGAAGCCCCCTCGGCACTGGTGCACGAGTGTAGGCTGCAGTCGCTGGCCAGGCTCGCATACCTAAACGGCACACAAGTATAACAATTAGAAAACTAAAGTGTTTGTACAGCTGTAGTTGTGTGTACATGCACGAGACGTAACCCTCACACTAAGCAACCCTCTCGTATCTTAGTAATGTTTACAACTATTGGAGGCACTGAAAAGGAATTGGAGATTTTTTAGGTTTTATCAGCAAAATTTTAATCGTGTTGTCAGGAATATGCTAAACTCACAATGCTAAAAAAAATCTTCACTTTTCAGGAAAGCAAACACTAAGTTGACTTTAACTTGACACTTGAGAGCGTTTCAGTTTTCTTTTGAACGAGTGTTAAAGTGAGTTCTTTCTTCACTTTGAAGACTTCAGGGATCTTAAAAGATTTGTTTGTCTAATGATAAACGGCAAAGTATCGATCTATGTCAACAAAACTCAGCACACAGGTGCATCTCAGCATTTTTGACAACCGTGTAGCTTTTGGAAATTCACACCTGTCATTTTTAAAATAGCAGCCAATATAAACTGAATAAAGATCAATAATAATTAAATGTATCTACAAAAAATAATAAATGGAAAACATTGGGCTAAGTAATTGTGAACTCTTAGATGAGAAAGTTTGTCTGAGTTGTCTCGGACCGATTTTATAAACTTAATTTCAAACTCACCATGTTGTATTACTACCAGCAATAACAACTGGCATTTTATCTTGAATAGTTTTTTTTCATTTACCTTTGAAAAAAGCAAATTTCTCTGCCGCACCCTGTACATTGTGTTGGAGTACAAAAAGAATACTCAACTAATTCATTTTCACAGATTAATATTTTCAAGATGGTGGGCAACATGGCCATACAAGCTATTAGTCAGAGTGACATATTATATATTATGATTGTTTGTGGACCACATCATCAGTAAACCTACTACAGAACTGAAAGGCACTCAATTGTCAAGTGATTTTACTCTCAAGAAAAAAATATAAGTTACTTAAATTGAAAAACTCATTACTCATTACCTTATAATTTGATGTACTAAACAAGACCTTTAAAACGATTTAACATTCATCTCAATTAAACAACTTTTAAAAATTTCACTATTGGAGAGATCCGGGGGGGGGGGGGGGGGGGGGGGTATATATTTAGACAGCCGATTTTTAGCTTTTTTTTGACAAAAGTTATTTTATTCCCCCAGGTATGTCTGATATGGACTCTTCCCCAGGTATGTCTGATCCGGACTCTTCCCCAGGTATGTCTGATATGGACTCTTCCCCAGGTATGTCTGATATGGACTCTTCCCCAGGTATGTCTGATATGGACTCTTCCCCAGGTATGTCTGATCCGGACTCTTCCCCAGGTATGTCTGATATGGACTCTTCCCCAGGTATGTCTGATATGGACTCTTCCCCAGGTATGTCTGATATGGACTCTTCCCCAGGTATGTCTGATATGGACTCTTCCCCAGGTATGTCTGATCCGGACTCTTCCCCAGGTATGTCTGATATGGACTCTTCCCCAGGTATGTCTGATATGGACTCTTCCCCAGGTATGTCTGATCCGGACTCTTCCCCAGGTATGTCTGATATGGACTCTTCCCCAGGTATGTCTGATATGGACTCTTCCCCAGGTATGTCTGATATGGACTCTTCCCCAGGTATGTCTGATATGGACTCTTCCCCAGGTATGTCTGATATGGACTCTTCCCCAGGTAAGGTCTTAAGCTTTCCCTCATCAGGGGATTATCTACCTTATGCTTTGGTCTCACCTTATCAGCTGTCACTTTATTTGATGATAGTTTTGTAGTTAGATGTTTAGTCAAGCTCACATACCGAGTCTATTTATAATTGTATTTGTGATAACTCAATAAATGTTTTGATTCATTAGAGATGTCACATAGTGGTAGTTGTTAATGTTATTAATTATGCCTAAGTTTACCACAGTTAGTTGTGGAGTGTGAAGGCGTACGTGGTTAGATGCCCCTAACTGAACTATGAGGCTATGTCTATTGAAAGGCTGAATGTTAGAGTTGTATGACTAGAACTATATGTAGAAGTGTGTGAGTGTATATATGACCTGTGACAGGACTGTGAAGTACTGGTGTGGTGTCTCTGCCTGCAGGAGCTGCCCTTGTAGCTGGGGGAGCGACTAGATCTCCCGCTGCACTCCTCGCTCTGCTTCCTCTCGCTCCCTACAGAAACAACACCCGTACATTAACTACCCTCGTCTCTATAGTCACACAAACAACCATTATATAAATAATAAGGGGGGGGGGGGGGGTGAGTGTAGCCACAGTGGCTAGCCTACTCACAACTCTCCTCAACCTCATGTGCAATCATCCACAGGATAATACAACCCATCTGTCTCCTATCCAATACACTTTGTTTTCTAAACATAGCATTTCCTTTTTAATTTTTTGACATGACTCTCTTCCATTATGATTTGCTCACATCTTGAGAACTAGTGTACAATAAGAGATTTTAAAACAATACTTGGAAAGATGAGTAAATTTGATAAAGAGAATATTAAGTTTATATTATGTTCACTAACATATTTTTTATAATAAATGTCTCAAAATACAATTTCCATATTCTTGTTAAAAATGTCACAATTGGTTGAGCTCTAAAATTGCCAAAGTATAAAATTGTAAGTAATGTAATAAATAGTAAGACCGGCCAAAGGGCTTATACAGGGAGGTCCAAAAGTCTCCCTCCCCCCTCTTAAATGTTGAACGGTTTGAGATAAATTATTGAAACTTAGGGGATCTAAACCATGCACAGGGAAGTTTGTATTCATGCTATTACGTACCAGGGGCAACTAACTACCTTGTTTGTCCCCAAGCCACCCAACTACATTTCAAATTGGAATGTACATTTTGATAGCAGATTTGGATTCTTTGAAGAAAAACAATAAAATTTTACTTTAAACTAAAGTATACTTATACTAAAACTGAACTTATACTTAAACTACCCCTATATGGGGGCAAAGTTTAAAAATGGTAGATTTTAGTGCACTTGTATAGCAAAGAAATGTCCGAAACAAAACCAAAAATAAATTAAATAAAAACAAAAATTAGTTCTCAAAACACTTTTTGAAAAAAGAAGTCTCAAAAGACTGAGTACTGAAACTACTCTAAAAACATTGGAAAAGCTGGGTGTGTTTTAAAAGGTTTAACTAGATAAAAAGAAAAATTGTAAATGATAGTTTTTAATTTTTCTAGTAATTTAGTGTTTATTACTTGTTGAGATAAAGGGCAAATTTATTAAATAAAATGTGATTTAACTGATTCACATTTACCTCAAAAACTCAAATTATAATTTGCATAATGTTCAATATAAGATTTTTTTTTTTGTTACAAGTACACTGAAATCTACCATTTTTATACATTTTGCCCCCACATAGGCGGTAAAATTTTGTATGTAGAAAAAAATGTTTGAAGAAAAATTTTCTCATTTTTACCATGGAATCCAAATCTGCTCTCAAAAATATACCTCCAACTTAAAATTTTAAATTTGTATGGCCTCTGGGCAAAAAGGGAGGGTTGCCACTAGTGTGCTTCATTCATTTATCTCAAACCGTTAACAATTTAACCGCGGCTGGAGGGTGGGGGTTGTATAGGACCCTGTGTACACCTCTATATCAGGTATTTATCAAATCATCCATTACATACTATACAATGGTTGATTCAATATTATCCATTTACAAGTAAACATAAAATATTAATAATATCACATTGATAATTCATATATCTTTCCAATGGTGTTTTTTTTTGTGCAATATTTCTCAATTTAAGAGCAATTTTCAATGAAACAGTTTGTCTCTTGAAAAATAAAAAAACAACTGAAAACGCTAGACAAGGAAAATGAAATGTTGGGCGGCATAAGTATAATATATTCCCCCATGGACCTCAACGTTGAAACTTGTCACTGAAACACACAGTAGTTATCTTAGCGGAGAACCGGTATTTACAAATAGATTACAAATATAAAAGTTTCAACATTTAAGGAATAAGTTGAGAGATATTTAGAAGTTGAAAACTAAGTTTGCACAAAATTGATATTACAAATTATTATTGTTGTTTTCCACTATCGACTGAAAATCTGTAGTTTCATGTCTTTCTGATGCTTCAAATGTATTTAATCAACAGTTTGGTAAACAAGACGACGTAGTGTCTAATCTACACAGTGTATAATTAATGTGACTAAATAATTCAATGTGACTAATAGTTACACAAGGTTATACGGAATAAAATTAATTTTACTTTAAATCAAATTATAATTATTATTAACTACGGGAAACAGACAGAGAAAAATACACTCCAGCACCGGGATTTGAACCACGGGCCTCTATATTTCCAGTATAGCGCTCTACCAACTAAGCTATGCAGGAGAATGATTTTCTCTGACGTTAATGATACCTTGTCCCGAATTTAAGCTTTCAATTTTCCACATAAGTCTTAGAAGTCAACATTAATGACATAGAACTAGACCGAGAATTAACGCTTATAATAATAAAGTACCCAATTAGTACCTGTACCTAGTGTCTAAGACTTATGTGGAAAATTGAAAGCTTAAATTCAGGACTAGGTATCATTAACGTCAGAGAAACTCATTCTCCTGTGTAGCTTAGTTGGTAAAGCGCTATACTGGAAATATAGAGGCCCTTGGTTCAAATCCCGGCGCTGGAGTGTATTTTTCTCTGTCTGTTTCCCGTAGTTAATAATAATTATAATTAGATTTAAATTTAAATTTAATCTTTCTGTAGTATGAATACTACCAAAATGGTAAAATATGAATTAATTTTACATAAAGTTGCACAGAATAAAAAATAACTGATAACCAACAAATACACTTGTACACAACTCAACTTACTCCACCACTATTAAAACTTATAACTCACTCACTCTTTGAGTTTTATGTTGTATATATGTTATACATAATATATTACAGAGGATATTTTTAAAATCTAAGACAAGGACTACACAAACAAGCATCACAACATATATATTATTGAGCATGCTTCATGCTCTACTCATAAATGCACAAATAACAATAAACATTTCATTATTTTAATTACTATCGATGAAATAAATATTTATAATTATTACATTTATACAATTAAGATATTAATTTCAATAAATAATTTGTTATTGGTAAAATTAAAGCAAAGTTAAAAAAGTTTACACACAAATACACGGACACAGAGAATTAAAAAGCCGATCGTATGATCTGATATTTGAATTATTAAACAATTACCCAAAAATATTAAAATAAGTTCACAAGAGTAGCTGCCTCAAACTACTGTTCCACTAAGTTCTTACTACAACATGCAAGTTTAGTACTAATCAAAACAAAAGCATTAATTATATCGACAATAATTGATTATTAACTAAACGTTTCAAATCTAAAATAAATAACTTCAAACAATCAAACTAATTATTTTCAAAAAAAAAAAAAAATTTAGTACAAAATTAAAATATAGTAGCAGTTTCATAATTACATATGAAGAACATAAATGTAACAGCTTAATAAATTAATTATACAGAAGCAGGAAAATAAGAGCGACGTGTCTAGATGCCTGGTGAGAGACTGCATCTCAGATAGTCAGCGCTACTTCCTCACAATCACAGAGCCCCTCAGTACCTCACCTCTAAAATTGCTGGAGGCACTTAACAGTGTCAGTTCACAAGAATATAAAATAAACAGGTCAAGTGTGTGCTAGTCAGCACACAGCGAGGGTCCGTAGGCCACACTGTATAGTTTAAGTAGTACCCTATTGATGGTGTTTTTTAAAATGCTAAAAAGCTTACTTTGAACTATCCTATGGGTCTGATATTCTGAAAACACATAAACAAACTTCTGATGAAGCATATTTTGTCAGTGAACCGGTCTATAAACATTATACAGGAAAATATAAAGGTCCTTGGTTTTGCCTACGGTGGAAAAGCCGTAGGGACAAGTCCATAATATCTTCTAAAGGACAATATTTTGAAGGGGATTAATGTTTTCAAGATGTTACCTTGAATAAAATAAAAATATACGAGTATACATAGTTTATCTTCTTTTGGGCACCCCTCGTATAAAAAGTGTGCCCCTGGTAGCCGCTGACATCAAGATCGACACAGTCTCAGACACAAGTCTCTCCTCCCGACACTAACACTCACTAACCAGAATATAAAATAATATAAATGTCTATACATCAGGATGAGACTACTGACTACACAGACAGATACTAGACCGGGTTATGTCTGTGTGAAAGCACAAGGAGCAGTTACAAACAAAGGGTGTCCACAATGCAAAACCATCATCAACTCAATATCTCACGTAGAGGTGAGTTCAATTAGAAATTACTAAATATACTGTTTGTTAATACACTTGTTACCTCTCATTTCAATTCAAGTGATAATGAATTATAAATGTAATATTTTAAACTTCATGAAATTACAATATGAGTTGTTTCTACCCTAGGTTTGTGGATATTTCTTGTAGACGATATAACTTTGAGTTGATAAGTTCACAGTAAAAACAAACCCCGACGGTGGAGAGCGGCCATGTCTCACCAATTATGTTGGACAATGTGATTTTCATGATCCTGAGAACAGAATTAGTTAGTAGACCAAAAATCAAGTCGATGTTATTTTCACACTTGATAGGTTAGTTATTCAAATATTACTAAAATTCAACGCGGTCACCTGTCAACGGACAAACTAACATCAACTTGATTTTCAGTCTACTAACTAATTCTGTACTCAGGATCATGAAAATCACATTGTCCACCATAATTGGTGAGGCATGGCCGCTCTCCACCGTTTTGTCTTTTTCAAACGCCTATTGCCAAGCTATGTCCCGCAGGCGAACTTAGCCGACCACATATTCTTAGGCACTAAAAGATTGACTTGTATACAAAATTCTAGCTTGATGTTAGTCAGACACTTTTTTGCACCCTATCTCCTGGACTATAAACAAAAAATTTCCACGGTGGTTGAAAAACAAATGGAATTAAATAGCTCATTTGTTATTTATAGGAAACTTTATAGAAGTTGGTGTTACCACTAAATCTACATTGAGTCAAGTCAACCAATTTCTTATTTAAAATTATACTTTCATTTCTTTACATAAAAAATAATTGTTTTGGTCTTTTTAGGGCTATTTAAAAAATTATATAAATAAATATTTTTAATATCAATGTTGGGGGATCTTGTTTAAGCAACTGGGAAACTTATTACCGACGTGATGACGTGAATTGTGAATAAATAACCAATCTGATAACGAATCGAATTCTCAATTTCATTTTATAAATAATCCTGATAATATTGTGGCTTTATTCACAGACGTAAGTTTACACTCGGATTATTTTGATTGCAGTTTTCTTTAATACACCCAATTAAAATAAAAATAAAAAAAAGGCTACAAAACTAAAAAATATTAAAATAATAAATGACTACGGCGACTAACTAAATATGGGATGAGCTAAATAAAAGATAGGAAAAGATAAAATGAGGACATGAAGTAGTGATATTGAACAATTATAAAGTTAGTTACTTGTGTCCTGGTGTTATAACTCTAAGCAAGGAGGTACAAAGTCCACTAAGTAACAAAGTATCGGTAAACAATGCTCAACTTAACAACTAAAGTATCAGGGTAAGTACACTAGATAAGTATCCTAACACATTCCTTCCACAACTAATACAAACTTCTTTACAAAATATTCTAGCTCATTTCAGTTATACAACAAATAATTGTTCTTCTCGTATTCCTAGCTTGGTATCGCATCCCGTCCTAGTCAGCAATCTTTTAAAAACACCTTTTCCAAAGGGATCGGTAGATCAAGGCCGAACTGATATTGATTACGGTGCTGCTACTTATTAGTTCCGTTCTCAGTGCCGAGGGCAATTTCAGGGCTGTTGGTAACATTAAATAACTATGCTAGCTCCCAAATATTCAAATTTAAAAAAAGGGAACAGAGTAAAATAAATAGAGAGAGAGTTGGCGATAAAAAAAAAACAACTCAAACTATTGTAAACCAAACAGAAGCTTTTACGAGGAGAGTAACGTGTTCCTAAAAGCAGTAACAATGTAAATAAAAAGGAGAAACAAGTCGACTGTGTTACTGCTCTAAGCAGCACATTCTCTCCTCAACATGCTCCCACACCTGGGAGCGCCATGTCGGACAAACACACTCCATCACAATCCCTACACAGTCATCTCTCCATACTCAATGTCACTGCCATTGCAAGGAAGTACAAACAAAACAAATGTCCAATGCTCTCAGAGATAGTTCCAGTAGTGGAAGCAAATGGTTGGACTCTATTATCCCCTTAAAGACACCGGTATTCATCCATTTGTTTTTCTCTAGCTTGTCTAAAAGTTATGTTTATTAGAAATAAAAATTGAGCATCAGTCAAAAGTAAAACTTAAAATTGTAGATTTACTGTTTCAAAAGAATATATATTTGCTTGTTCGACGTGTAAACAAGAAAGATGAGAGTAATCATAATATCTTATTAACTACAGACACAGAGTATTCAATCATTTTAAAACTTTTCACTTTATATCTACCAATATAATAATAAACATTGCTCCAGATAAATGGTGTATCCTGTAACACTCCAAACATGGTTTAATGTGGACCAGAGCTTAAGCAAGCTCTAGGATGTTGGCACAAATAAAATGTGTATTTGTTTAATTATAAATAAATGAAATGACGGTGCTTATAAGGACAGTAGTGTCATGGCGGGTGGGCGGCTCTTTATCCTAGTCATGATTCACTCGGTTCAGTCATTATATTCATTTTGAGTTCACAAAACTAAGCCTTCTCCAGTTGGTGTCAATCTCAACTACTGCAAGCCATCCAATGGAAAGAGTCGTCTCCCCTATCTATGCTACAGGAGCATGAACACTTGTCATGTTAGCCTTGCGTATAGGCTCTTTGTCACTGAGTTATGCTCTTTGTCACTGAGTTATGCTCTTTGTCACTGAGTTATGCTCTTTGTCACTGAGTTATGCTCTTTGTCACTGAGTTATTCTCTTTGTCACTGAGTTATGCTCTTTGTCAATAGCATCACAGTTATGCTCTTGGCCACTTATTAGGCTCTTAACCAATGTGCTAGGCTCTTTGCCGCAACGTGACAGCTCTTCCCCCCCAGCATATATGTTCTTGCCTCGGAGTATAGTCTCTTGGACACTGTGTTAGGCTCTTATCCAATAAGTAAATTCTCTTTACCCCAGCGAATAGGCTTTTGCCAAGGAGTATATTATACTGTGCTCATACTTGGCCTTTATTCCTTGATCTGTATACTTTAAAAAATATAGCAAATCATACCAAATACTGATTGATAAATCTGCTAAATGCCTTAAACTTTGTGGGGATAACAGGCACTTGTTAAATAAGAAGTAATAAATTTTACTGTGAAATGTTTGGGACTGGGATGGGGTGAAGTGTTGAACCCATCCTTTCAAACTTAATTCTTAGTAAACTTTTAAATGGTACTCTGCCCACACTTCCATTTCAACTCAAGTCAGAGAGTATAACTGCTCTCCCTTTAAATACAATTGATTCACTTCTAAATCAAGACTAGTTACCAATCATCCACCAACCTTACTATTTAAATTCAACTTTAAAATTTAGTGACCCAAGTTTCCACAACCAAAATATAAACAAAATAAAAATCTACTTTTAAAAAAGTCATTAATAAATGCAAAAATTCATAATCATGATAATAAGTCTCAATCACTTAACCCAAATAAATACGGCTCATACCTATGTTATTAACTAAATCTCTATTTGATTATTTACTCTAATTTTTTGTCACTCATGTTTCCGCAGTCTTATCTCGGTTATGTACTGACTCTTTTATATTTCAAATGTTAATTCGATTAACTAATCACATTGTGTGTACCACTCATATCAAATTTTAAACCTCCAAAACTTCTGGACACATTCTCATCTCAAAATGTTAATCCAACTTGTTTGCCTTGTCAAAGATGTGAAACCCAATGAAAAACCCTTGAAACAATGTAATACTCTTGCACCTATCTATACCAACTGGTATTGTAATACTCTCATGTACCTATCTTTACCAAATGGTTTCAGTTACTGTAACCAATCTTGTTTATACCATAACAAAGGAAATTGATATATATTTTTTAATATTTACTTTGCTGCTATGTCAATTTTTATTCTATTCACAGTGGATAATGCAACAGTTACGTTAAGTTTTGATTTAGATAAAATAGTCGGTCGTATAAATTTGTAGACGGGACTATAAAACACTGTACAAGACATTGCAACAACAGCTCAGGTAATTATACAGTTGAAAGGGGATGTCACTTGAAGCGACCACAAATCACTATCGACTACGGTCGTCGCTATATTACTTGATTCTCAGAAATATATATCCGGTACAAAATCGGTATCTAGAGCCGGACGTAAAGTTTTCTGTTCAAATAAGTGAGGTGGATTTGCGGTACCAAGCCAGGTTATGATAAAGAAGAGACGAGGGGGGTGTGTACCTTGAGAGTCGTGGTGCTTCCTCGACTTGTGACTTCGTTTGTGCCTGGACGTGGGGACACAGTGAGCGGAGCAACACCTGGCGTCGTACTCCTCCTGCACTGCGGCGCAGCAGCAAGCACCGGGACCGTAGTGAGCGTAGTGCTGTGAGTTACTGGAAGCCGCCGTGTAGTGCTCCCCACCGGAAGCCCCGTAGTTACGAGCGGTGCTGTATTCCTCTACGCTGGCGTCGTCCTGCGGGCTGGAGACGCCCAGGCAAGGGTTGCACGACCTGCTCCACCTGCCTGATCCACAACCCCATCATCGCACACTATCTCACCCCTCAGTAACTAACTCACACTACTAATGCACTACTACCACAATAAATAAGCCCGAATCGCATTGCAAGTAAACTATTTTTCAAAAATAAATTGGCACTGTGATGCAGTCGATATGGTGATATGGGCGAGACGAGGAGGATCTCTAAACATCGTGCGGGTAAAATACTGTGTTGCTTGATCCACCGCGTTTCATATTAATAAAACTGTGCCAAAGTGATTTTACCTCCAAACTATTTCTCAAATAAAAACTGAGGCTTTGGAAAAGGTGGAGGTCGGATTCAGTCGGGGTCCGGACTCACCCGATCAAAAACAAGATGAAAGCAAAGACTAGATTATTAACTGAATTTATTAATAACGTTAATAAAGAGTCAAACTCAAAGTTAACTTCTTCATTATTGATCTTGTTGAATTTTTGTCGTTCAAATCAATCAATTTTGATTTTTAAAGAAAAATCTTTATTTTTGGAAAAACTTAAGAGTTTAATACTTTGTTTGGGTGAATTTGATAGAACTTAACCACATTTGACATTAAAGCAATGAGTAGCAGTCACATTGTCACTAGTCGTATACTTGATAAACATTTGTCTGAGGAAATCAACAAGTGCAATTAAGTAATGAAAAAGAAAGTGTAAATGAGTCGAGGATGTCGTACCTTTATAGTGCTGCTGGTTGGGATGGGGCGATGCGGCCGCAATGCCGTTCAGTTGGTGATACGAAGCCCTGTTACCCCCGCTTAGAGAACCGCTCGAACCAGAACAATCTCGTCTCTCACCCCTGAAAAATTCATTTCATATCAAAAATATAATATTGTCAAAATATCCCGTAAAGTGGATCTTCCGATAATTGTTTCAAAGAAATGCTTGTGTCGAAGGCGACAAAAGCCGAAGAATTGTAACAAAAATGTATTTTATCTCCAGTAGGGAGAATAAGTTATGATTTTGGAGATTAGTTTAGAGGGACTAAAGCAAGTCTTTTCTTCCCTGATCTCAAAAAGTAGGGAGAAAAAGTAAAAGTAGGTCGAAAAAGTAAAGTAGGGCAAAAAGTAAGGATTGACAACTTAACTATTTTATAAATAGTAGAGAATGAATGGCTAATGTAATGAAGTTGTTGAAATCAGGTTGGCGACACTGCTTTTTCGACCTTCTTTATCATTGTTTATAACCTGCATCTAAATAACCTTCTATTTGAGTTTAATTCCAATTCTTATTTGTTTTTAATATTGAATCTCTTATATCTGCTATTAAAAATGCTAATAATTATTGTTATTTATTAAAATAATAAATAAGAACTGTGCAATGGATAAAGATGTGTTTTCTCCCTTCTGGAGATAAAATATTGTTTGTACCTCGGGAGTAAAGTGCCATAATTACCCTCGCGATAATTATCTCCCTCGGCTGTATCTCGGGAGATAATTAGAGTTATTTCCTCGGTGAGCCTCAGGAATTAAAAAGTCTAATTCCCTCGGCTTTGCCTGGGGATTTGGGGATCATGGTTGCTACGGCTTCGCCTCAAGAACCAACTTTTTTGCTCAGGGAATAATGGGTTACTTTGCTCCCTAGGTGCATAAATAACTATTAAAGAGTAAAGGTTGTAAGATAAAATGGTTTACGTGGGCCAGGGAGGGAGGTATTCTCTGGAAGGATGGAAAGTGTAGACGGGCCAGTGCTGTCTCTGTGCACCGCCGAGGGAAGCCAGCTCCTCTGTACTCACTGTCTCACGCCAGTATCCCACCACAGTGTCACCTACAACAATACACACATTATACATTAAGTCCACCTTATGTCAACACATCAAATATCAACGTGTTGGTAGAACGAGTGCTTGCGATGCTCATCATCGGGAGCTTTACAATGCTATACAACACCTGTGTCAGCATAATCTTCATTTTCAACACCCTCATTTCGGCCATAATTGTTTTCAAACTGCCGGAAAAAAATGAAAAGTTTGTAATAATTCTTGTATTTCCTACTCGTCGTGCTGACTAAAACCTTTTTCTAGTCGTTTGCCTTATTGGATTCCATTCATGTGTGACATTCCAAAAGCTGTACTGTCACGATTGCTGAGATGCAACTGGGTGCCGAATTTCATTCAAATCGGACAATTTTTACTTGTGTTATCGATAGACAAACACAAACTTTTAAAATCCCAGGTCTCTGAAAAGAAGAACTCACTTCACTCGTTCAATCACCGAGTGTAAAATTTTCTAACAAATCGATGATACGAAATAAAAGCGGGCTGTAAGGTTATGTCGGTTTAGATATATTCTCTTTTATAGGTTGGAATGCAAGATCATATTTTAAAAGCCAGTGTCGTCATTGTTATAAACTTAACAGTAAACTTGGTGACATCACAAGTTGAACAATGTTAATTTTAAATTAAAAAGAGATATACTAGAGAGAGTCAATTGAATATAAAAACAATAAGTATAATTAGGAGTAACTAGTTAACAGAGCCGAG
The DNA here is from genome assembly GCA_951217055.1 of Gerris lacustris. Classification (NCBI taxonomy): domain Eukaryota; kingdom Metazoa; phylum Arthropoda; class Insecta; order Hemiptera; family Gerridae; genus Gerris; species Gerris lacustris. The sequence goes on along the minus strand of OX578279.1, from coordinate 706,015 downwards.
ACAGGTTTGCCAACAGAGTAGAAGCGGTGAAGTTCTGGGTTGTATGGTATGAGTTTTAGTGTGGTGATAGCGCGGGAAATTGACAGTGTGGAGAGCCAATAAGAGCTCGGCATCTTCAAAATGATCAGCTTTCATCGGCTCCCAACCCCCGTCATTTCGAATTGTCCAAACTGTGACCAAACTAAAAACTCTTACTGCGTACAGATGACAGTAGTGGGTCACTATCACTTCACTCGTACACACAGTAAGGAGTAGTTCAGTTAACAGTAAGGAAATAAACAGATTCACAGAATTCAAGAAAAACACAGCACAATGGGGATAGTGACAGAAAAACAAGTTTATTAACTTGTTAACTGATGACATAAGAGACTGGGGGAAGTACTCATCCTTGAAACAAGAATAAGCTGGCTCTCTGGCAGTCCAACTCATGTAACTTAACATTATGGGCCTCTGATTACACCAAGTAAAAGTAACCACAACCACCTAAGTTTGACTCTACCCACAGTCTAATTGAACATTAAGGAGAATTCAGTATGATACGAGTATAACTCAAACAGCAAAACTAATAGGCTTATTTGCCTCGATTATAGAAATCAGTTGAAAATTCGTTAAATTGTGGATTGGACTATTGACAGGGTGAAATTACCGTTGACTTGTTTGCTGGGAGAGGCGGGGTCGGGGGCCAGCGGAGGCTTGGGCTGCTTCTTCCTGGCCGGTAACGAGTGAGTCTTCCACTTGCCTTGAAGAACTTCCTTCTCTCTGTGACAAAGTCGCTCCAGGTCCGACATCTTGGCCTGCAGCAGCCGCTGCAGTTGGATGTACCTCATGTGAAGTTCCACCTTAAACCCACAAAAATATTTTTAATCGCACATCCAAGGCATCCTTAATCCTTAACAGTGAAACTTGATTAGCCACTAAAGTAACTTTATTGTACTTTGTTGTTATTTTCAGTGCCCGTGAGACAAGTAGAAATTTGAACGAGAAGGAATCGGTGTGAGAATAAACACTTAACTCGGATTCAAACCTTTTTTTTCATTTTTATCAATATTAATACATAAAAATCCGAAGTAGTTACCTTCCTGACGCAGTCTTCGAATAGGACTACCATCCTCATACGAGAGTCGCAGTTCTTGATAAAATTAACTAGGGTTTTGTGGTCGGCCTTCTCCATGTCTTGGCCGTTAATGGACAAAATCACATCGCCTAGAACAATAAATTAAATCGCTATTGGAAAATTATCATCGTGATTATTACATCGACACCAAGAGTCGTTGATTTCCCTTCGACTGGAGGAATGGGAAGAATCTCTAATCGTCTAATCGCCCCTTATTAATTGAGACTTCGGTGCTTGAAATTCCGGTAAAATCGTGAATGGAACATCTCAATCCAACATTAACCCAACGTCGTCAGTTCTTAAATCGGCCAATAATAATTTTTCTGTGTTGTTATTAACTCTCCTCTTCAGTACAGTACAGAAGTCACCCAATATACATTTGGACTTTTTTTCTATTTTGGGTTTGATAAATTAAAAAGAAGCCACAGCTGATTATTGAGGAAATGGTGATTGGACAGCATGCTTTGAGAGACCGTCCGTCGAGTGGACATGTACAGAAAAACAGAACCGACTGCACGATTTGAAGCAACACTGTTATTTAAACTTGACCGTTTTGCGGAAACTCTGACTAACAAGCCGACCACCGGGCTTCAAGCAAACATATCGTGCTATATTCTCGGCATAAAACACAAAAACCTGTTATATATAGCATAAACAAGAAGAATAGTAAGATGAGACGAAAGACTTAGCTAGAACAGGGGTTAATGAGAAACACGATGTCAGTTTACCTTGCCTCATGCCGGCTCTGTACGCAGGTCCGTCGTACTCGACGTAGTCTACGTACGTGATCATCTCTATCTCCTGCTCCTTCTTATAGTGGATCCCGTAACTCTACAACAAACCACAAACCAATGTAAATAGGTACCTCTCTCTAGTCATCAGATATTACCTCGTCATTAACTTTAACGCGTCATACTAGCTCACAAGCACGAAATATCACACTTTGCACAGCTGAACAAGAGATTTACAGAAGTACTCTACAAACCAAGTATCAACAGTACCACCAAAGAGAACTTACTCAATACTCAGGTAATAACTTATTCCTTATTCAGACTGCAAACGTCATCCACCTCACACAATTGTTCTCTTACTCCTCATAAGAAAACTACGGCCGCAGGTTTACTCCCAACTTCTAATAGTACGTCTTGTCTTATCAGCCAAGACATCCCGTCTGAGGGGGTGTCGACAACAGTCCTGGCCGTTAGATTCACTTTCCAATTCACTTAGTAAGATCATTGTGCGAAAATGGATTACTCTGTGTCCGACCAACTCTGTCTGAGCATTGATAAAGATAAAAGGAACAATTATACGGAATTTCAAATAAAAGATTGACATGGCATGGACTTTCTCTCCCAGTACATTCAACTTGGCTTCCGAGCTTATCGAGGGTAAGGGAAGCATTGTGATGATTCGGTGTCCGAATTCACAACTTCCTAAACAGAAATCTGTTTCAGGCATCAGGAAAATTTTTCGGTTTCGCGTCTGCCCGTCCTTTTAACATTATTACGAAGCAAAATTGTTATTCTCAAATAAGTTGCAACCTTCTGCACCCATTAGTTTCTCTTTCTCATGTACAAAAACGTAGATTACACCTATTTTTTTAAACAATTACCCACCTGATTTTAGAAAGTTGGACGGTATGTTGTACGTAGTCAAAGATAAATTGATACTTATTCAGATTAAAAAGCAAAATTTTGACAAATTTAATAATAAGGGGGAAAAAATTAAATATGGTCATGTTTCAAACCACGCCCTACATAACTCCTGCACTGCTAATTTACTCCTCACTCTCCTACCTAATAAATTTAAACGAAATACAACGTTCACGTTCACTCAAATAAGGTGTGCAAGAAAACAGACGAGGTGACAGAATTACGACGATAATGTTTCGTCAAACACCAGAAGAACTTATCACTTAATACGTTTTGTCTGATCAGTCGAGACGTACGATAAGTTATCAGCTGTAAAACGGCCAACTAAGAGGTTACAGAGAGTGACAGTGATGAAATATAATTGTTTGGCTGATGACTGTTTTACCTGGAGCGTGAAGCCGAAGGACTGGTTGTTCTTCTCCACTATGATGGTTCTTCTCCTGCGGTCCTCCTCGGGCTTGGTCAGCGTCACTCTGTCCGGCTTCACTCTCTCCAGGATCTGACTCTGAAACATACACAAACAATACGCTTCTATTAGACTTCAATGTCAAACTTACTCAATTCATTTCCTCATCATTACTCTCGACACAATTTTCAAATTCATATTTCAGTAATCAAATTGAGCTTTCTATCTGCTTAGGCAGATAACGCTGTCCAACGAACTCGTCCTGAGCATTGGTAAAATGAACATGTCTACCAAATTTCATCAAAATCGGTCAACTTTTACTCAAGTTATCGTCGTACCTTTCAGACACACAGGCAGACACGGAGCATTTCGTTGAATGGAGGAAGCTCGCTTAAATTAAAAAAGTTTTGAACAAACCAGTTTAGTAAAAAAATTAGAGATATCCCGAGAACACCCCCCTCCCGGGGGGGGGGGGGCTGGAGAGTGCTAGAGATGTAAGCTTTTAGATAAAAAAGACATTGAGACTGTCGGGCCAGCAAGAGCACGTCTACGTGCGACACTTCGTTGTTTTTCCAGGAAAAATTAAAAGACCGGGTTCGATTCCCCACCGAGGATAAGTTATTTTACAATACATTTTGATGAAATCTTCGATAATAATTAAATGTAACTTCGAAAACTCGAAACAATTGATAAGTAGAAAACACCGGGCCAAGTAATTACCAACTCGTATACATGCAAGTCTATGTCCGAGTGGGATCGAGTCCAACGCACGGTGAATTATACGCGTGCTAGTGGCCGCTGTAAACACGTCGACAAAACAATATTTTGTCAATTTATTCGGCAGACAAAACAAAGGAAGAGCCGGACTCGAGCCAAGACCGGAAATTCAAAACCAAATATGGAACAGCAGGGAAAATCTATAGTTAGCACTCGACCTCCTTAAGTCTCGAGTCGCTTCCATCTAAAACTCATTTGGAGACCAAGGCCTGCATAGATAAGTAGAGAGGTAACCGTACGATGCTGGAATCACTGATAAGCTCCTTCTCGTCCTGCTATGACATTTTACAGTTGAGGCCTCGCATACGAATAGAACAGGAGACGACGCGACGCTTCCAGTCAAGTATTGCACACACGGGCCACAAGGATCCGCTTAGCCGTCCAACTAGGTCTGGCCGAAACCTTGGCCCAACACCATGCCATTACAAATCCCAAGGAAATTTGAAATCCAGGCCACAAACATGACGAGCAAGTATACAGCCGAGAGGATACGGACGCTTTCAGCAATATTCATCCATTTCATCACATAAGATACTCAAATAGAATTTAAATCCCACAATATCTAATTTAATTAATTTATAATTAAAAACAACAAGCAAAATCGGATTTATACTTCGGAAACTACTTTTTCCCCGGGAAAATGACTTGTATGGTTAGAATCGTATAAACGGACTACATTTTACTGAACATGTATACCAATTTTCGTCGACATCATCCAAATAATTTAGGCTTTTTTTCGTCCTAATAGACTGCAGTCAAAAGACAGTCAGACTGTTTTTAATATAAAACTTTTATATCCGTCAAAATCGAATTTTCGCGCAACCACAATACTTTCTCTCTCTATAACTACTATTACGTATGTGTGAAAGTCAAAATCGGCAAGACAAACTGGAACAACATTTCAAGGAAAATCTATGGAGTGATTTTCTGAATTTGACGTACACAAACTTCATTAAAATCGGTCCAGTAGGCTCCACGAGTCTCACGAGATTCAAAAAGCAGATGTCAGAAAGTAGACAATGGACATGTTTTCTTTAGCACCTCAATCAGAGCAAAATAAAATGCTTAAACATTTATATTTCTCTATAAAGAAATATATATATATATATATATATATATATATATATATATATATATATATATATATATATATATATATATATATATATATATATATATACATATATATATATATATATATATATATATATAATATATATATTTATGTGTGTGTGTATTTTGGTGTTGGTTGTATGTTACATGATTGGATTGATATTATATGTAAGGAGGAGGAAAGCTTAGAGTTGGTCCTTCTGATGGAGCACCTTGGTATATTACTGCCGGCCTTGGAAATTAACACGAGGAGCCACTGTATTACATAAAACAGAGCCACATTCAACTTCAAATAACTCTCTACCTCCGCCAATACATCAACAATAAAACTTATACATTTATTAGTACATTCATACAGTCTTAGTACATTTATTAGTAAATAAAAACAACAAGAAAGCTTTTATACTAATTAAGACGTAACATGAGTCAAACTCAACAAATAACCTCTTGCTAACAAGTAAACCTTACAATAGCCATGTCAAACACCCTCTATATCAAACATTTATATATATTGTATATATAAATATAATTATATATATATATCTATATATATATATATATATATATATATATATATATATATATATATATATATATATATATATATATATATATATATATATATATATATATATATATATATATATATATATATATATATATATAGATATATATAATTATATTTATATATAAAATATATATAAATAAAATTTGAAAATAAACTGTTGGAGTTGTCTTGGAAAGTGGTTTATTTAGCACTAAATGACGAAATATTTATGGATGTAACAATAATGAAGAGGGGTTGAGGGCAAGATGAGGTGACTCCAGTGTCTTGGGTCATCACCTGTTGACCTGCCCCGGAACCAGATGAGATTAATTAAACTCTCTTGAGAACCGAGTCCAAGCAAAACAAACAATGAGACGTCGAGCGGCTGTTTGAATCAAGATTAATGTCTGGTCTGGCGTTACACCTCGGTCTGGACATCAACCTTGGTAAGCTTGACTCGGTATCGTCTAGACGGGTTGTCACTCCTTCCTCCGTCTCACTGTCTCTTAAATGTCTTTTTAACTGGGAAAAAATAAGTTGGTAAAAAGTGAGGGCTTGGGGTGTAACTTACACATGCCGCATAAAAAAAATCAAGTTAACTGCTGAGTAGAAGGAAGGTTTAATATTGGACCCAACCGACCTGCTTCATTTCAACGTCAACTGTCCGTGTCGAACAGGTCCAACACATCACAGAACAGCAACTCCTCCGTGTTCATATCGCGACCAAACCTCCCGCAGTGTTCTCAGTTACACCATGGAGCTTTATAGGACCTCTTTCAAGCTTCGCTATCAGTGGCTTAGCTAGAGGAGTGCAAGGGGGGAGGGGCATCTGTCCACGGGAGCATCATGTGGGCGCAAATCGAAATCGCTGATATTTTGTATCGTTCGTTGAAATTGTATCGATCGGTGTCGGTTCAGTTGGCGGCTCGAAATCCGACTTTGTCCCTTGGCGCTGAAAAGAGTGTCCACTCTGCGGATTGCGGACGATTTACCTCCGCTTCGGATCATCCCGCCCATCACCGAATGTCGTGGATCCTCCACAGGCATCTGTTACGATTTTAGGTTTTGCCCTGCTCAGTCGGTCGCTAGGGGTGGGTGAAAATAATAATATATAGGTACAAGGGGTCCTGGTTAAAAGGTTGAACCTGGTCATTGTTATGGGTCGAGAGTCAACCTAGAGATAACAACCTTAAGCTGGCTCTGGCTTTCCCTATTCTTTTTATCTACCACGATATACATATTTCCATAACAATAAGCATCTTAATACCTATACATAACTATAAACATAACAATCTAATGATAAATAGAATATAATAAAAGCGTTTACGAGTGGACATAAATTCCACTCGTAACACATCGAGTAGCTTGCGGGTCGTGCAGCCGCTGACTTTCCACGTCTAAAAACCGTACAGAGGCACGGACATGAATCCGGCGCTATTTTTCAAAATACAGCCGTTTGCTCAAATATCGACGGATAAAGGCCGAAAGTGTTGCCTGGTGTACAGTGTACTACGTTTCAATTAAAAATTCCGTCGTTTAGAACGATGACAACGCTTTCATTTCTTTCGCGAAGTTCGCAACCAAAAATAGACAAGAAAAATATAATTAAAAATGTACAACAATATATAAAAATAACTGACATTTCATTTGCGGTGAAGATAAGAGGTATATGCAAAAGCCGATATTGATAGAAGATATTATGTGACGGGCCCTTGCAAGCTTGTTAATAAGCCAGCACTTGGGTTTGTTTGCGCGAGGTTGTAATGGAGTTTGATTATTTCGAGACGATAATGCAAGGATTAGACGGGTTTATTATTCAGTGAAATTGTAAAACTTGTGTAAGATAACCACAATGGGAAAATATTAGCTGGTGATTACATACAACGGGGGCCTCCACCTACACCGTACCGAGCGCTGCCGTCATACAGCACACACCGACATTATCACTTACTCGACCTGGTTACCCCGCTCTCCCGCAGTACTCACAGTGTGCTTAGAAATGCATCCTATAATCATAAAACTAACATATTTCTACCGAGATGATTATTTGCCGACAAGTTAAAACTTCTATTTGGCAGATAACGATAGTACAATAGAAAAAATCAAGTGAGTGGAATTGCAACGGAGAACTTTCTCTTTGTTACAGCTGTACACCTAAGTGCTATGAAAGTTCAAATAGTTAAATTTATTTTTCTTGTTTGGTTTCTAAGGGTGGAAAGTATGTGTGGTTTGGTTTTTACAGGCTCTTTGTCGGCATCGTTTGTCAGGAACAAATGTTATAATGTTTATTTGACCCACTTCTCGACTCGACAACCTAGAGCGCTGCAATTCGCACAGATAGTTTATTTCCCATTACAATAAAACAATCGGTCGTAAGAGTTACAAAATCGTTTGTACCAGCTGATAAATCGATAACATTCCGTGAAATAAAGGCGATAAAACGCACGATATGATAAATCAATCGCTTTACACATTTATATGGAGAAATGTCGGTAGAAAATAAAAAATATATACATGTATTTAATTTCTGGGATTCAACTAAGACCGCCACTGAGAGCTAAGTGAGATTAGAATAGATTTCAAGATTAAATAATATGGTGAAGACTAAAATGTAGAAACAAATATATTTTTAAAAAAATGAAAAAAAAAGCTTTTATTAAAACATGGTCTAAAGTCTAAAGAGTTGTATTTTAATGGGACAGTTCTACTGGATGCACTGCGCATGACTCGTAAAGATACAAGTGTGAGCGCTCTAATCAATGTTTGTCATTTGTTGTTAACAGTGATTTTTTAAAAGCTTTAAATTAAAAATAAGTTATATGCAAACTATTTGTTTAAATAAAATACAAACAATGGGGAAAGGCATTAAAGCTTGCAAGTAGAAAAAACCAAACACCTTATATAAGGGATTGACACCGCACTCAGGGGTTCACATACCTGTACACTGTACATACAGCTACACATGACATGTGCTTGTAATGGGTGACTCGAGCTTAATATGTCGCTCCATCAGCTGTAAACCTTACGAAAACAAGCGACGCAAGGGGGGGGGGAGGGGGGGGGGGGGGGTACTCGCTTTCTTATAGAACATGCAAATATTTTATAAATAAAAAGCAATATTCTAAATATAAAACTACAGGGGGATCTCAGTCGTATAAACAATCTATCATCATATTAAATAAAAGTTAAGTATGGCATGATTAGCATTTGCTGCATCTTTCCCCGCTATTATCGGATTTCCAAATAAAATTGCCGAAAATGGCTTTAAAGAAAAAGAAATATTGTTTAATAATTTTGGCGGAGCAAAATGATTTTTCTCAGAAAGCCCTGAAACGTGTAACTCTAAATACCACTGACTGTCACATCCCAACATTTCTGAAACTACAAGACTATGAACATGAAATTTTGTCAATACGTTCCTCATACTCCGTAGGTGCTCGCTAAGAAATATTTGTACAATCCGCCATCTTCATTCAAGATGGCGACCATTTATATATAAAAATCGATTTGTCGATATCTCCGAAACAAATAGCACTAGAACCTACAATTTTGGAAGGTAGCTATCTCTTGTGACATTAACAACTTATGTAATAGGGTTTTTAATCGGTCATCTTGATTAAAGATGGCGGTCATTTATACGCAAAGGTTTGTATGTGTGTTAGTCTTTTACACAAATCTACAGTTTTAGCCCGATCTAGATGCAAATTTGCACACTTCAAGTCAAGAGGGTACCAAAAGTCATATTAATAATATAACCGTCATGATGCATGTCGTTGAAAAGCTATTTTAGAGTACAGGAATTATTGTTATGAATAATTTTGTGTTATTTTCATTTAAGAGGGGAGGAGGAAAGGAATCTCTTTAATTTAAAATTAGCAATATTACTATTTTTGATCCGATTTAAAGAAAAATTGGTGTACTGTACATGCCTTAATTGATACCAGCAACACAATTATAAAAGATTTGTTCATATTTTAGTACTTAGGGTTCAACTGGAACCCATATGTAGGTCTAGGTGTAAAACAAAGTGTTTGTTTAATGCATTTATTAGACCAGATATAGTAATTATTGTTTTGGTATTTTTTAAACCCAGGAAATTGTACCGCTGGCAGCTAAACATCACCAAATTAAACCGAAGTCGCGAGTCTAAACTGTATCGTCCGACCTTCACATAAACACATACTAATAGTTGTAACTTACAACACACACAGGTGACACCGACAATTATACAACTTACATTGAAATAATATACCTAAGAGAAAACTAGACGACACCGCCGTTGTGGCCCGTATCTGTTTATATTTGAAAGCTAGAGAAGTGGCCCACGTAATCATACGCGCAGGTCCGTCACCACCATTACGTGTACGTATTAACTCCGTAGCCATCTGTTACGCTACGGCAACCGATCGACGTTTGCAATACGCAACGCATGCAATTATCCCGCCTATTATTCACACTAGACACTTTCCCCAGCATTGCTCATAAATCATTACACACCAACATAGTACTGATGAAGTAATCAAGTAGACGGCAAAATAAATGGCACACAACACAATGCAAGACTTTCCTCAAAATCCCCGATACTGCCGTGTATCCAACCTCACCCCCACAATCATCCCAATCTTCCCTTTCCTATCTACATCCCGACACCACAAATACAACCAGGCTCAATCCTGTCACCCCAATCCTTCAGTAGAACTCCGTTCCACCCAATCCCTGAATAACCCACCTCACCGCCGGAGGAGTCCGTCGCCAAGAGATTTTACTAAATTGGCGATTATTTATTAATATACTGGATTTAACAGCGAAATATCTCCGGAACCATGATAGATAGAAAGATGCTGTTTTCAGGGTTCGATAATGGCTATAAACGCGGTTCCAGAAAAACTGCTGAACATTGTCTGTTTTCAGCAAAGGTTTGTACACTTTACATAATAAAAAAAAGTGAATAGGAAGCCATATTTTTTTAGACTTGATGTGGCTAGAAATAAGAATTTTTTACTAGTGAACATTTTTCGCTCCGAGCATTAGTTTACCCTCTAGAGCACTGAACCTGGTAAAATTGAAGATTAAGTCCATGTTCAGAAGGGCTCCAAACGTGAAAAATACCAATAATGCATGTTTTTAAAACTGGATTTGGATTCTATGACTAAAAATAAGAACTTAGTAATTTGTTTTTTTCCTAAACCCATTAGTAGAGCTGTAAAATGGACATAACTTTTCAATTTTAGTAGGTGCTCCAGACGGCAAAATAATGCTCGGAGCGAAAAATTACCAAGAGTAAACAATTCTTATTTTTAGCCGTAGAATCCAAATCTATATACAAAAAAATGGCTTCCTATACACTTTTTTGTATTATGTAAACTGCACACACTTTTACTGAACATAGAAAATGTTCAGCGTTATTTCTGAAAGCGCATTTATAGCCATTATCGAAGCAATCCATCCCGTCAGAGGTGCTCAGAGAAAAATCTTTTGATTGAAGCCAATAGAACTTTGTTAATGGTGCTTAAAGTTGCAGAGACTTAGTCGGGTTTGTTTTAGCACCTGTGAGTATGTTGTTCACTGACAGGCGCTAGACTAGGACACTGGGAGTAAGCAAGAGGCGATAATGTGATTGACTTTGATGGAGTGAGTCAGTGGGTCAGAGTGAGAGGGTACAGTGACAGTGACGACCAGACACTGTGACCGAGTCACCACTCTCCCTTTCTAACCGGTCTTCCCATGAAAACCACAACTAATTGTCACCCACGTAATAGACTAATCACTCAAGTAATAATAAACAATTATAAAGATTCGTCTCCGAGTTTTATGTCGAAACCAGTACTTAAAATAATAATAATAGCTACACATATCAGGTAATTCCGCAGCGCAGTTTCGCTTCAGTCACGTACAAACATATACAATGGAACGTCGATACAACAAATCATACGCTCGGTAAGAATATAATTCGTAAAAAAAGAAATGGTTTTACTAAACCGAGGTAATCGATAGATAATTTCCAAACATTGAAAAAAAATTGATAAAACCAATATTATTTTTTAATTTAATAAAAAGCACACACTAAAAAACTGGTTACATATTATATTATATATATGTATATATTAAAATTTCCTTAAAAATGTAATTAAAGTTTACTTGTTTCTGTTGTAGCTGAGAAAAAAGTCAAAGTTAAGTTTAATTAAAGGTGCATATGAAAAGTAATTATAGTAAAATGATGTAAACAGAACGCTTTGCGATACTTCGGTCACTAATCACCTAATCAGTCAATGGCATGACGGCTCACTACATATCAAAACTAAACTCTGAAAAACCATCCATAATAAATAAATCCTTTGTTTCTCCCACATTTATCCACCACAAGTAAGTTACCGATCACATAAAAGATGGACATGTTGCTTTAAAATGATTGGAAACATCACTCGTAAGAAACGTTTACTCGTACTTGCAAGCACTTTATCCATAGTGGATACTAATAGAGATCAAAGTAATGGAATCGAGCGGGCCATTTAATATTTTATAAAAATAAAAGGTATGGTATAAGCGTGGGATTGTCGGGTGAGCATTATATTTATTGAGGTTACGAGTTACGGGTGAGTTGAGGAGTCATCACCAAGTTGTCCCAACTTCTCGTCCCACCCACTCTCTTCTCTCCCGTCTCAACTCAACTTCTTCCGTAAAAATGTATTATTTTATTGTTTTCTCTCTCGAGTCTCGTCGATTTAACAACTATCTTTAACTCGGAGCATCCTTGACTCTCAAGCTTAGATTCATCTATATGTATAATATATAGAACTCGCTGACTCACTCATCCATCACAGTATGTGCAGAGCGACAGTGGCTAGAGAGCTGCAGTTTTACATGGAGGACATGGTGGTTCCCCTTAACCCCAAGGTGCTCGCTAACAAATAGTTTAACGATCCGCCGAGGTGGGTTCCTCTTTGTCTCTAGACTTTTACAAAAACATATTTTTTCCGTGGTAGGCTGTGAAATAGTAACTTTAGAGCCTAAAAAACATAGCTAAAATCCATTTTTTCATTACGTGGACTTAAAAAATCTTTTCATTACTCCTAGCTGTAAAGAAAAAATCTTTTACGTCCTAGGCACTAAAAGATTTTTTCTTTACGGCGGGTAGTTGTCAAAACTTCCGTTAGTAGTGCTGCAGTCTTTGTAGAAATGCTTCTAGTACGATAAAAATCCGCTAGATGTCAATGCGTTTTGTTTATCTTTTCTTATAGTGTAACCTCATTTTAAGGTTTCTTTTTTTAAGTCTTAAGTATGTACTAATATTTGTTATTATTATATATTGATTAGTGATTAATATTTAATGTTTTTTCATTGTCTGCTACCTCGGAAAAAATAGCATATGCTACGCGACTTTGAAGTGGTTTTTCTTTACCTTGGCAATATTTACTGTCTCGCTTCGCTCGACAGTAAATGTAATTGCCGCGGTAAAGAAAAAACTCACTTCACAGCCTTGTAACATAATATACTATTTTTGGAGATAGCTGCTTTTTATATGAGACAAATAAAAAGACTTTTGTAAAACGGTTTTCCAATTAGATATTTTGTTTAAAGATGGCTGTTTATTCAAAGCATGCCCCATAACTAACATACTTACCACTTGTTCGAGACGCTATAATGAAATCTATATGATGATATTTAAATTGATAATAATGTCAGTCAATAAGGATTTTCAAAAATTGTATCTCTAAGAGGAGAAACAGGGTTAAAGTAAAATAAAAGATGCTGAATTGAGCCCTGACTCCTGACGGACTTTTGGAAGTCAATACTCGGGACAAGGCTTCTCTTCAGGCTGTAGGCATTTACTAATTAATTCCGATATAAACCGTAGGGGGGGGGGGGGGGGGGGGGGGAGCAAAGACCTCTACTTCAATGATTTATAAGTCGGAACTTATAAATAAAATACCACCATAGCGGAGCACGAGCGATCACCTAGCACATAATAAAAGTATATTAAACAAAGCATAAAAACAATTGCATATATAATCTATGTAAAGCGATACAAAAATATCGAGGTTTTATTGTAATTATGTTTAAAGCGTAACTTGTAACTCAATGTTGTAACGGGTGGGATGTTTTCAAAGTGACACGATAAGCGCAGTAAAGCTGTCTTCATGTAAAGCGGTCTTTGTAAAGCGGTCTTCATGTTATCAACGGAACATATCGTCCGTAATAATATTACAATTGTACGGGTTAAACAGGGACAGGAAACAATGCTGTGCCGGCCAAGCTTGCAACAGATAACAATACAACTGCCGCTAAATAGAATTCATTGTCATGTTATGCTGTGTACTGCAGGTAAACTGGACCGGCTAGTAAACAAACACTATTTCTAGTTTAATTGATCAGTATATTGTCAAACCATAAATAATGATTGATATAATGACAATATACTGATCAATCCAACTAGGAATAGTGATGTAGGTTTGGCTCAGGGGTCGGATCATCAACCATCTAAACAAACCCGAACCGCAAAGATAAATAAAAATATCGAACCTTCGACATACAATAAGTAATTATATAAAATTGATTACTTGATAAAATCAATGCTACTTAACTTTACTTATTTAAATACCTGGGACAGATGATCCAGAAATGGCTGAACAATGTAAATATAACGAGAGAATCTAAAACGACATTTCTTACTGCTCGGAAAAAATTAAAAATCATTCTTAAATCCAAAACAATTGACTCGATGAAATCTTCAACTTATAAAGTAAGTTAAAACCCAGGACAGAGGAAGTTTGTCGGAGAGTAAGAATAATCGCTGAAATCCCAAGAAAACAACCACTTAAATTTAGGATACTAGGATTAAGTGGTTGTGAAAACTGAGGGGGGTGAACTGTGGAGGGACCCTTGGCCTGGGGACTGAAGAGGCTTACGACGGGTCTTGACACTACAAGACAATAAGGATCAACCTCCTCGACGCTGCCTGGTCCTCGACGGTTAATCCCTCCAGCCCCCTTACAAACCCACGGGAAAATAATAATCCCCAAACAAGGAAAAGACCATTTTCAGTTTTCAGGGTATCAATAATATTTCTAGCATCATCTGGAGAGCATGGAATCCCTATATGTGCCAAAACAGACAAACAAACCAAATCGGGGGAAAAACTTCCCTGTGTGGTTTCCTAGCATTCCACAGTCTCTGACACTCACAACCGTGTTTCTTTCGCTTCATTAGGTTTTATTTTCTAACGTAACACATATTTCAATTTAAGTATTTAATAATTTTAAAAGACAAGGCGATTTCAGAGAACAATCGACAAATATGTAGGCACAAGTGAATGCGACGCGGATACATGTGTTGCAGCGTCGTCACCGTACAGTCTGGATGGCTTTATTGAGCTGAGAGAAGCGAAGCCCTGAACAGCTGAACCGATCCGCACAAAATTCCGCATGGTCAAAGTGACCAACAACAGGAAGTTATAAATCTAAAATGGTTCAAATTGGTATACAGGGGTACGGGGTACAAAAGTTAAAATAGCATATGCCCTTCATGATGCATGTCGTTGGAAAGCTCTTTAAGAGTACAGTTATTGTTGTTATGTTCACTTTTGTCATATTTTCATTGAAGAGGTGGTAAAATAGAAAAACAGGAAAAAATGCTTTTAATTAAAAATTAGAAATATTATTATTGATACGATTTATTTTTTTTTATTTTTTTTTTTTTTTTTGTTTATAAATAAAATTGTTTATTGTTTAAGATTAAAATGCACGGTCAGCTCAATATTGGAAGCAGACAACTGGATTGCACATCTAGTAGTAAACTAGGCTTACAAATCATAGCTTGTTATGACTGAGATATTGTGGTACACAAGGAGTGCAAAGATTGTGATGTTACTTGTTAACAACCACCGTATAGTCTTACAATTAGTGTTTACAAATTGGCCAACCTTTGTGAGGGTATAAATAAACCAGTCGGGCTATTGGAGCAACTCAGCCAGTCACATGTTTGTTAGCCTAGTTGGCCCAACCTTCTAGACTTTAAAATCTCGAGCTCTCATTGGCTCCTTTCCCCGGGTTTTTCGTGTTACCCCATTGTCAAAGTAAATTCTAATTGTGAAATCAGTAAAGGTCCTGACGTTTCGTGTCGACAAACACCTGCAATCATCAACTAAACCTTCGCACCACCAACTCTTCGATATGGATTCTTGTGTCACCGAGAAATCCAAAACTTAGCGACTTACACTCCTCGAGACATAGAAATCACCTGCTTACACGGAGTTTTCAACAGTGGAAGTCCCTATCCCCTCTAGCCACCTCTAATCGAGTCTAACCACCTCTAATCAACTCCAACCACCTCTAACCATCTCTAACCACCTCTAATCAACTCTAACCACCTCTAACCATCTCTAACCACCTCTAATCGACTCTAACCGCCTCTAACCATCTCTAACCACCTCTGGCCTACTCGAGTACACAAATCAATCTCGTGTCAATGTGAAAGTGCTGCTTTGCTGTGTCGCTGAGTAGAACTGGCAGGAGCAACTCATACAGTGTTGTGCTATTAGACAAGCAACAAGTGGTTCTACACGTAACTTCACATCTCAATGTAAGTAGGAATATTACGTGAATAAGTTGCAACTGTGATACGAGATACGAAGGAGCAAGTGGTGACGTCTGACAGCCGACTCGTGTCACAGTTAGATAAGACTGACGCGCTGCGATGCGACCTGTCTTCTCTTCTCCCGGTCCGTCGACTTCACTTTGCAACCCGGTTGTTACGACACCCTGGACTCCTCCACTTGTATCCATCCACTGTTTATGCAACTAATTAATAAATATAGCAATCTTCGTCAAATTGAAATTTTTAAATGTTTCGACAATTTGTACTATCAACGCAATACTTATTTATATTGTTTGAAGCAGGTCTCAGGCTGCGCCTCCAAGTCCAAATTGTACAAGAGCGATTTATGAATAGTAAAATTTAGTACGGGGAGTTCAATTTAAAGTGCTGACTGTGATGAAGATTCATAAGAGCTAAGGATAGAGAAACTGAGTTGATTAATGTATCGTAAATAAAAAATCGGTCCGAGACAACTCAGACGAACTTTCTCATATATACGAGTGCATAATTACTTAGGCCAGTGATTTCCATTTATTAGTTTTCTGTATGTACATTTAATTATTATTAAACATTTCATCAAAATGTATCATAAAAAATAACTTCTCTTGGGCGGGGAATCGAACCAGGGCTCTCTCCGTCCGCGTTTTAAGCTATTTCCTCAGGAACTAGATTTTTCCCAGGAAAACGACTTCTATCGTTAGATCCGTATTTAAATGAACTATATTTTAGAATTTTTTTAATCAAAATCGTCGGAACCGTTTTCAAAGAAATATTTAAAATTAATTTCTCAATTTCGCCTCGGGGTATGATTTTTCTGAACATGTATGCCAAATTTCGTCAATATCGGCCCTGTAGTTTAGGCTCCAGGCGTCTGCAAAGACGACAGACAGACTTTTTTAAAAACCACTTTTTTGGACTCAGGGGAACTCAAACCTGTAAATCCATAAAAATCTCAAAATTAAATCTTCCGTCATCACAATACTTCCTCTTTATATGAGAATGTAAAAACTAAACTTTGCCACACAGTAACACTGAATTATTAAACTCCGACATAATCATTTAATGCATTTATTTTTAAATACTGTACGACCTCATTATAACGGTATTTTAGCGGCTAAAACTTATCCCGTTCATCTTCATTGAAAAAAAAAAAAAAAATCGGTCCGAGACAACTAAGACTAACTTTCTCATATAATCTCGGTCCACATCCCAGAAAATATGAATATATATATATATATTATTGATATCTATACAGACGGATACGCGTGTGGACGCGCTAGCTGTGGCAGTAAACCACCCTACAAATGAAAGCCAGATTTGTAGTTGTAGTATAAATAGTAAGAAAGCCAAGCCCAGACTCTTACATAGTAAACATTGATGTTCATTACTGGCTGTTTCATTGCAACCCAGATATGTTTATTAGTCGTAATAGTACATTACGCGTCGAGTGCGGAAAGTAGCATTTTGCATGCGAGTGTGGAGTTTGCACCCGAGCGACAGCGAGGGTTGTAAAACCACACGAGCAATGCAAAATGCCGTTTTCGCACGAGTTGCGTACCGTACTTTATCTACGATTGTTAGATTTAATAATAAATACAGAAAAAAATAAACTTGCTGTATGTAAGTTCGTATCTCTCTCTTGATAAAGATGGCATTAATTCTTGAGTTGTATTTTTTGCCGAATTAATTATTTCTGGAGGAGTATTATTCTCCACATTTTCGTCAAAGTCACTTATTTCACTCATTGTTTTTCACTAAAAACTCGATATAAACAGCTACTTTAATAAAAGAACAGCAAATTAGTTTTGTTAAATGTAAACAAACTAGCTAATCGTGCGTAAAGCTGAAGAATTCCTCTTCTTTACCGCACTAGTGTGGTAAAGAAGAGGAATTCTTCAGAACTATGAGACGCGCATGCCCGATAAATACAAGTACGTAAATAATTACTTTCAACGCATCTAAACAGAGATATAATGTTTATATTTCTTATCAATCGTAGATAAAAGTGTTTGTGTTAGTCTGCTCAAGAGGGTTTATCGGTTGTTGTTGTCGGGGTTGTTTGTAGGTTGCCTAATCCAGTGCCAAGTATGGAGTCACAATGCACGGTGTCTGTTCCGTGTGAATATTACCTATTCTAGTTGGAGAGTTGTGTGAATGCTTTCACAGACCTGTCATAACAAACACCCAGACAGTGGTGCACTCAGTGGCGTACCGGCCTCATAGAACCTGTAACCGTGTGCCGGGCTTCATATTACCGGCTAATCCTTGGGAAATCTACTGCAAACTCTAACACACAGATTACAGCTTCACTCTGCACCCACACGTCCACTTACTGCCACACCTCACTGTCGTCGGCTTCCAATAAACCAAACGCAAACATGAATTCCGTCTGCCTAAAGTGCACTTAATAAACAGACTGCCAATTAGTGCGGCACATAGCTTCCTGGCATCCTATCACCAAGTTTATTAATTTTATATCTTTACTAGCCATTACTGTCTAATTTAATTAATCGTTTCCCCCGTTTTTTTAATATGTAAAAATTGCATTGATTTTTTACTTGAATTAAAGTATCAATATAGCAAAAGTTAAAGAGCACAGAGGGTTCAAATTAATCTGGGGTTATCTACGGGTCACATTCCATAAACTATAACATTTTCATACAAATCAGATAAGAACTTTTAAAGCTATAAGTGTAAATAAATGTATGTTTGTGCGCATGAGGAAGAGAAACAAATGGGTGCAGAAGGTTGAAACTTATATGGGACCGACAACCAGCTAATTATGACAAACTTCATTAAAATCGGACGAGTAGTTTTTTAGATATGTTCGCAACAATTGAGCGACAGACAGTCAGCCAGACCCAAAGACAAGCAGTCGGACAGACAGACCGGTACCAAAAGTGTTCCCTGATGTCTAAAACGGATTTCCGTTTTGGAATTTTTGAAATCGGAAATATAAAAAAATGTTTTCGTTGTTCAGAACGATCACATAGCTTCTGATACCTTCGGTAAGCTCGGAAGCAATAGATAGTAGTCTCCAGATGTTTATCCGGAAAATTTAAATTAATGGTAAAATTAAACGAGTGACGGTAAGAATTCCTCAGTTACACAAGACCAAAACTTTATATTAATTTCGTTTGATATTTGTGGCTAATAAAGCTCCCATCGTTTAAGACTGTGTAAAATTTGCTATATGTCGGTAAGCGACTTTCACCCTTAAGCACACGATTGTGCAAACGCAGGAAAACGATAGCGAGGCGTAAAATCGATCCTTAATAACAAGGAGTTGACATTTGCTGTTTTTTTTTCAGAGAAATGCGTCATGTGAGAGTGTTAGATGAAAGAGGACGCCCTCAGTACAAATATATTTATGTTTGGTTCTCATTCATCTTTGCACTATGAGTCAAATTTTTAGTTAAAACTATAATAAGGGGTCTTATAAATCCCGACCTAGATATACAAGTTGTAAATTAAAAATAAAATAGGTAATATTAAAGTTAAGGTAATAGTAAATATGCGTACGATGTTAAACCGACGTAAAAAAATAAATCGAGCGTCAAAACAGAATCTAAGAAAATAAATGTGTTTGCGACGTCAACACTCGGCGGATGCAAACTTGCTCTTTTCAAATCGGTTCTTGAGTAGAACAGTCAGTTAGTATATTAAATATTAATATTTCACTTCGATATTTCAATTGATTACAAAACAACTGCAATGACTTAAAATAACCAAATGCTGTTTCTGCTACTGGCGGCCCAAAATGACTGTTCTCAAACTAACATGACGTGAGCTGTAAGTTGGAAACCGAACTGGGAACCTTGCGATTACCCATGATGGCGCAAATCATTCTATTGCGATACAGCAATCACTTCAGTGCTTTCCTTTGCACAATATTTCCAGGAAAAATATATTGTCTCATATTGCTTATTTCACTTTTGATTAGTTTTCATAGCAGTGGGCGGTTTTTTTTATGTTGGTATCAATGAAATTAATGAGTAGTTATTTATAAATAAATACTGTATATATATATATATATATATATATATATATATATATATATATATATATATATATATATATATATATATATATATATATATATATATATATATATATATATATATATATATATATATATATATATATATATAAAGCTGCAAGTTAATTAATAGATATTTTTACTCTGATTTAATGGGCTCTGATAATGGAAAATATTAATAAGGGCTAAATTGGGAGGGAGGGGGGCTTCCCTAAAGGGAGAAGTGTAAAAAAAAATCTGGGAAATCTAAGATGGCGGCTATATAAAGTGCCGCACGTTGTTAGTCCAGCACAGTTGTGAGTTAAGATTATAAGGAACAATACTTAATAATCAAAACTTGAATAAGTCAAGTACTTTGTTCACACTAGCTTGATATTGATAGTAAAGTTTGCCAGATTTCAAGTACTGTTAAGTCCGGTGTAAGATAAACAGATTCCTGTCAACTCGTAGTAAAGGTCGTATTTGAAAGATTTGAACGTGATCCAAATTATCGTGAGAAGTAAGACTAAGATGTTGCGAGAAGTACTGTTTTGGATGTCGATGTTGGCAGCACTGGAGATGGTGTCAAGTTCTCGCAAGATGTTCGGGTGTGTACCCTGCGATGAGGAGACCTGCAGACAAGAACCTGAGGGATGCCTGTACGGCGTGGTGGAGGACGCCTGCAAGAGACTGACCTGCGCCTCCGGACCCGGGGGACACTGCGGCGGACCTCACAGTATCCTAGGAAAGTGCGGTAAGGGCTTGACATGTACCTGCGGAGTCTGTACCGGCTGTTCAGCTCACAGGCTTGCTCAGAACATCCTCGAGTGTACCACCTCCGACCCTTTCTGTTGATTGTACTCTACTAAT
Organism: Gerris lacustris; assembly: GCA_951217055.1. NCBI lineage: Eukaryota > Metazoa > Arthropoda > Insecta > Hemiptera > Gerridae > Gerris > Gerris lacustris. The sequence goes on along the minus strand of OX578279.1, from coordinate 684,925 downwards.
AAAACATTTTTTACTTAAACAACACCATCAGTGTTTTTTTCTTTACCTTATATTTAAACAATAAGATTACCTCCAGGAGAGCACTAAAAAAAAGTAGTCTAACTTAGCTGTAAAGTAAGCAGGACTTGTTGGGGTTTGCTTTGCTGCAACATAAAACGTCAGAGCTATTCGCATACACGTAAAAACATATCTTTGACACAAGCCTTGTTGAACATGCGTCTCTACGTGTATGGAGGTCTTTTACGTGCAACCGATAACTTTTATATTAATATTATTATTATTATTATTTACTAGGTATACTCAAAGTAAAATATTGTTTAGCGATGTGGCCCCGTGTGAAGGGGGAGTTCTTTGGTTGGGTTGAACACTATTTGCATATTTGCTGCTGGTTTGTGAGTGTCAGTGGCGAGGAAAAGGGCCACTGGAGCCGCACCTGTTTGGTGTTGACACTTGCTCGTTTATTCGATTACAGTAGAGGTAAACATGGGATACACTGTCCCCCCACAGTACACAACCCCGCAGGTTGAAGTCACTTTAAATAAAAAATGGGGGGGGGGGGAATACCAAAATTATCATCATCCAAGATACAACCGATAGAGATACTCGTGCTTTGTAATTGCCAAGTCAATGAAAATGTTTTTAAATTTAAACGTGTAGAGCGATTTGGGAAAGAAAAGTTTGAGTTTGTGAAGGAAAAAACAAAGTGGCAAAGTATGTACCGCGTGGGGTGTTCTAATTGAACGGAACAATTATCTGGTGTACGAGTGCGGACGAGCGGGAAGTGTATGTTTACTATCTTCTAGCTCAACATTCAATAAAGAGCAATCACTCTGATTCCAATATAGCATTATATTAATGAGAGTAAAATAATACTTCATGTTGGAAAGTCACTTTATTAGGATAATAGAGGGGGTCCAAAATACCTTGAGATGGTTCCAGTAAAGGATGGTACGGCTGTGCTCGACTACCGGGCTCCCAGATACCGACACTCAATTTTTAGGGTCCTCCGGCAAAACCAAGGACCCTTATATTTTCCTGCGTGTGTCTATCCGTCCGTCCTGTCGCCTGCTCTCACGGCTACACCTTTCGTCCGATCACTTTGAAATTTGGTATGTATATGTCTTGTACCTACCCACATATTTTAAAAATGTAGCGACTTAAAAACAATATTTTTAACAATTAGGGTAAAAAAACCTAAGGGTTAAAATTTTTTTCGACACCGTGAGGGGTAAGTATCATATGAAAGGGTACGTCGAGCTGATTACAAAAATATATAATTCTTTGGTTATAACTTTGATAGGGCGAGCGTAGGTAAGTTTGAAGTGGGTGTGAAACGGGTCCCCCACCCCCCTATCTCGCTTATGTGAAGTGAAAAAAATTTCTGAACATTCTTCAACCAAAAGTAAAGATATCACTTTTTGGAAATTTCTAAAAAAAATATTATTTTATTATTTATTGACAATATACGTTATTTTTTTTTATAACTATGGTCTTTTCGATGTATTTATATGGTTGTAGCCCGGTTCAGTGGCAAAAAAATACTTTATCAGAAGTTTGTGTATGTGTTTTGAGAATATCAGACCCATAGGATAGTTCAAAGTAAGCTTTTTAGCATTTTAAAAAAACCATCAATAGGGTACTACTTAAACTATACAGGGTTGCCTACGGACCCTCGCTGTGTGCTCACTAGCACACACTTGACCTGTTTATTTACTATAGGTATATTGACAAAACCAATATTTCTGTGCCAATGCGTAGAATCATGAAAACCAAGCTATGTGGGGATAGCAAAGATATTAAGTTCGCTGATGAGAAGTAACGTTTGAGGTTACCGTATTTTGAGAAAGAAGGAGGTAGCAGCTTCTCTTGTAAAAGAGTTACATTTCTAAACCGGATCGCTTATCAAACTTAGTAATCAGTAAGATCCACAGTAACCACCATATATATATATATATATATATATATATATATATATATATATATATATATATATATATATATATATATATATATATATATATATATATATATATATATATATATATATATATATATATATATATATATATGTAGAGAGAGAGAGGGGGAGAGTGAGAGAGAGAGAGAGAGAGAGAGAGAGAGAGAGAGAGAGAGAGAGAGAAAGAGAGAGAGCTATTTACATCAGTTTATGTAACTGTTGTAATTAAAATATTTTATATTCTACTAAATGACAAGAAAATATTTACGGTGGAAAGTGGAAAGGTATTGTTCTATAAGGGTATTGGTGAATCTATTGTTATCTACAACTGAAACCCGGCTACTGTGGTAATCCGACAATAAATAAACTTGACAGAGCCAACAACTAGATAGTAGTATAAGACGTGGCTGCAAGTAACCAACATGATGAACCATCCTGCAACATTACTCAACCAAAACATAGACAACAGTCCGTAAGCAGTATTTTGCAGTTTTGTTTGCATGGAAATGAAAGAGGGAGTCTTATAATTATTGATGTGAGCAGAGGGATCCTCTCTAACAAACATTGTCCAGTCTTACCAAATACATCGATACTAAGACAAGTTTAAAGACAACGGCCCTGACTCACCTCCACCACTCTAGAACAGCCCAAATAGACAACAACAGCCTCACTAGTGTCAGTCTGTTATACCTTCATCTCAAAGACGTCCGCCCAACAGAGGTTTTTAAATGTTGTTTTACAGGGTTCCATATCTCCAGAACCGTTTGAGCTAAAACCTTAAAATTTGGAAATAAGAACATATAACATTTGATTCTGTTCTGTAAAAGGATTTTTCGGTCCCCACTTTAAATTCAAAATGGAACCATTTATATATATATATATATATATATATATATATATATATATATATATATATATATATATATATATATATATATGCAAAAAGTGCTCTCTGTCACCTATTTATCACTAAATCCCGGACGCTAAAATCTTCATATGATATCGATGTAGATGACCTAAGGGGGACATTGAGGGGAGGAGTAAAATAAGAGGGGGATTAAGTGCAGGCCCAACAGTAGTTACTTGCAAGTCAAGATTCAGGGAAAGACTGCTTATATGGAAGTAAACATACGGATAAGGGAGAAAATCGGGGAAAGTGGTAAAAGAGGGAGTTAAAGCCCAGCTCAAACCACTGGCAAGTACGAGAAACCCTTCCTAAGCTTATAAGCACCAACAACTAAATTAAATTCTTCTTAATTTCACCATATTATACTTTATTTCATTATATTTAAACGTCTATTATATACGAAAAAATTAAATACGGCAAAATTGTCAATCTAAATCCCTTGTAAGACCCAGGGGGCCAGGTAGCTTAGGGTCTCCATAGACGATGTGTAATAAGTAATAGCAATAATTGACCGGATTACCGGATCCAGTGTGAAACCCCCCTCGACCACAAACGGTCCAAACATGCTTTGAGATCGTGTTCAGTTTTTGTTCGCTACTCTGTTGTTCAGTAATAACGCGTGTAGAGTGAACCGGCCGCACACCAAACCCAATTGACTTTTCAAATCTAACTGCACCAACAGGTCGTCTTTTTGTCTCTGAAAAACTGGCCTAAAATAAGCCATGTTTTTCATCACTAACAATGCCGAAATCCGGACAGACCGGCCGGATCCATTTTTCCTTTCAGCTGTTACGGGTCGTCATAGAAAAATTAACTATCAGATCCATAAAACAAAAAAATTACTCTTCGATAGCGAGAGACTCGAACTTCAAACTACTAAACTACTTATTATACTAGTTTACTTCAAAACGAGTAGCGAGGCTTTGAGTTTAAAGAGTGGCGGCCACTCCAAGGAAACGCCGAAAAACAATTATTGTAACGTGATGGAGGTTTTAAAAACATACTCTGCAACTGTTTCTACATGTTCGGCCAGCAACCTGACAAACACACTGCAACTGTTGAAGTAGGCAATAACGATTCACACAGTTGTAAGAAGTAAGCTGCATTGATTGCAGCCAAATAGACAAAACTGAGTTGCATCCATACTATCAGACTCACTGCCATCTAAATCAAAGTATAAACAATACGAGTGTTTGAAAGCAAAGTCTCAAGAAGGCTGTGAGTCGGTGTGGCAGGTGAGGATGGAGTTGGGACACACCGGAGTTACGTGTCTCGGGCCTCCCTCGGAATTAGAGCTCATTATCTGCTTCACTCCGGTGGAGTAATGTTGCCATTGTCTGGCTCTATCAGCTCCTTATCTAAGACATATCCATACTCTGATCCCAAACTCTTCAACACACCTTCACTTTTCATAACCCAGTCCTCGAAATGAAGTAATACTAGTAAGGTAAACAAACAAACCATTTCTAACGCTGGGTCACACAGTGCTCTCTCACTCCTACCATATATTTCTAGAACTTACAAAAAAACATCCGTTAAGCCGCATCTACACATTCGCACGAGTGACGAAGCGAATGTATAAACGACTCACTCGTCATTCGCCTCGTGGCGCTCGTGTCTGGAGCGGTTCCCTGGCGCGAGTCAAAGGGTAGCAACGCGAGGCGAGCTCAGTGTTTACACACTCGCTGTTCAGTTTACAACCAGCCCTTCTCTTTATCACGTGTTTTTTTGTTGTTTTACTTTTTTACTTTCTCATATAAAGAGAAAGTATTGTGATGGCGCGAAAATTCGATTTTGAGATTTTGACGGATTTACACGTTTTGAGGTCCCCTGAGTCCAAAAAAAAGTGGTTTTTAAAAAATGTCTGTCTGTCGTCTGTGCAGACGCCTGGAGGCTAAACTAATGGACCGATTTTGACGAAATTTGGCATACATGTTCAGAAAAATCATACCCCGAGGCAAAATCTAGAAATGAATTTTAGCTCTAAATTTGGGGGCGCTACTCCCCAAAAATTCTGAAAAAACATGAAAAAAAAAAATTTCTCGAAAACGGTTCCGACGATTTTGATTTAAAAATTCTTAAATATAGTCCATTTGAATACGAATCGAACTATATAAGCCGTTTTCCCGGGAAAAATCTAGTTCCTGAAAAATTAGCTTAAAAAGCGGACAGAGAGAGCCCGGGTTCGATTCCCCGCCCAGGAGAAGTTATTTTTATGATAAATTTTGATGAAATGTTCAATAATATTTAAATGCACATTTGAAAACTAATAAATGGAAACACTGGGCTAAGTAATTATAAACTCGCATATGAGAAAGTTTGTCTGAGTTGTCTCTTTAAATGGAGAATGGAATGGACAAGTTTTTGAATTCTTTGGAAATGTACCATGATGAACCAGCTATTTGGGACCCAAAACATCCACTACATAAAAACCAGAAAAATCTCACCGATTCATGGGGTTCCAATATCGTCCAGCTTTTAATTTTTTAATATACCGATTAAACACTTAATAATAATTCTCCACAATTCATGTAAAAAGCATTTTTACAAACATAATATTTTCGATACTTCATCTGAAAAAAACAAAGCTTAATTTTTTAATAATATAAGTACAATATAAATATGAGAGCATTAGTGAGGTACGGTCTGAAGAAAAAACTTGTTTACCAACTAGTTTCTTTTTTTTAACGGTTGCTAACTTAAATTTAATAGTAAGTATAATAAGCAAATATAAAAATAAAATATAGGTTAATACTTCTGTAATAAATTGATAGAATTGACTGATATTTTGTGGTAATCAAATATAATGAAATGATATTTAGTACACATAAATAAAAACACACTGTTCAAAAATAAATATTTATAACAAAATTATATATAAACTATATAAATAACTAATATAAAACGTATATAAAACTTTATATAAACTTCTATTTTCATTTAACTTAATCCACCAGTGTGTTTATATTGTGTGGATTAATTGCGTTAGTAGTTGAATTACTAGCGCGTACCGGCGAAGCACGAGGCGAGTACCGGCGAAGCACGAGGCGAGTACCGGCGAAGCACGAGGCGAGTACCGGCGAAGCACGAGGCGAGTACCGGCGAAGCACGAGGCGAGTCGCGAGCGCGAACGTGTGATTGCGGTATTAGGTACTACTAATAAAATTGAGTATTTACTTTTAGTACCTGTATATACTCTAAAATTAAGAGTTATTAATTAAGGAAAACATAAGGGATCTACTAACACCCGAGCCGGCAACAACAGTTAAGCTATATCTACATTTCCATAACTTTATCTAATAAATAAAAAATAATATATATATATTTTTGCCTAGTCGATGAAAAAATGCAACGTTTATTGAGTATCAGTCACCAAATGATATTTTCGTCACACTGATCCAGGCTAGTTTTCTTAGAGGGATCAAGAGTTTTCCTACTAATCTGCCTTTTCCTCCAATTTATAACCGCTTAATTAGGGTCCGTAGGCAAAACCAAGCACCCTTATTATTTTCCTGCGAGTGTCTGTCTGTCTGTCCGTCTGTCGCCTGCTCTCACGGCTACACCTTGTGTCCGATCACTTTGAAATTTGGCACATGTGTGTTTAGTACCTACCCACACCTTTTATAAATATAGCGACTTAAAAAAATTAGGGTAAAAAAACCTAAGGGTTAAACATTTTTTTTTTTTTTTGGACACAGTGAGGGGTATTATAAGAAAAGGGTGTGTCGAGCTGATTACAAAAAAATATATAATTTTTGGTTATAAGCTTTAATAGGGTGAGTGCCCCTCCCCCTTTATTTCGCTTACTTATAGTGCAAAAAATCTGAAAAAATTCCTAAACATCCTTCGACCAAAAGCAAAGATACCACTTTTAGTTTTTTTTTTTTTTTTTTAATTGACATAATACATTTTTATTATAATTATGCTCTTTTCGATGTATTTGTAAGTTTAAAGTCCAGTTCAGCGACACAAAAATACTTTATCCGAAGTTTGTTTATGTGTTTTGAAAATATCAGACCCATAGGATATTTCAAAGTAAGCTTTTTAGCACCATCAATAGTCAATAGGTACTACTTACCTACGGACCCCGCTGTGTGCTGACTGGCCCACAACGGACCCCGCTGTGTGCTGACTGGCCCACATTTGACCTGTTTGGTAATCTAAATGTCAGTTCTATAAATCTATTTTCTTTTTACAATGTATCAATCTTCTTTATTGTACACGACAACGAGATTCCAACTTCATTCTGAATATTTCCCCTTCTATTTTTTTAGAAAGAACAAGAAAATGTGATTAGAAGTGAGGAGATTGCTGCCGTTTAAGCCTTGACATTTCCTCATCTTGGATAATTATAGTTTCGCTAAAAAAAATAAGAAAAACAAGGAGAGCCGGCGCTAAGTCGCAAGCATATATAGACCGGTCGCACGTTCATCTAGGTCTCAGCCTCCTCCTCGCAGCCCGGCATCTGGTCACCGGATTAATGTGTAGTGTTTAGAACAAGCTTGGCACGAGGTGCCGACTAGGTGGTTGTTTGGACAGCGGGTGCATTGAAATGTTCAGTTCACTTGGTGCTGTCCTTAGTAACTAGACAGTGCAGCTTTAAACATGTTACGCTTTGTAAAACGGATGCCGATCTCGTTAAAGCTGCTGTCCATTTCAACTTTGATGCGACGAAATCACTCCGTTTATTTCAAACAAGTAAACCGGAAAGTTAACTTTATACTTGGAGGAGGTGCTGAGGAAGTATTGTGATGCCGCAAACATTTCATTCGGAAATACAGATTGATCCGTGGGAAATCGCACCGGAATCGTAGTCCGAACTTGTTTGCCTCTTTGTTTCGTTTGAATCGGATACCGGAATCTTTAGAGTGCGAATAGAAGAAATGATTAATTTAACAGGCTTGCATATACAGTAGAACCTCGATAATAAGTGTCTCAAGGGGATTAAGGAAACATTCTTGTTAAGCCGCGTCCACACCGGACGCGCATAGTGTTTGCAAACATTTGCACGCTTTGATGGTACATCAAAGGATGTTTGCTGTTTGTGCGCGTTTGGTGTGGACGCTTTTTGAGCAAACTCCTTGAGCATTCGCAAACAGCCTGTGGTTTGACTTGGAAACCCGGGAAATGTATATTTTTTTTTCATTCGTATTATTTATGACATCAAATAACTATATTATAATTAATAATATATACTAATTAATATATAGTGATTGAAACTAGAGATGAGTTTATGTAAATCCAATAAAAAAAAATAACCGGATTAAATAGATAAATATATATATGACATAAAAGTCCAAAAATGCGTCTTACTATTTTTTAAAATTATGGGTGTCCGTTATAGGGTACACCCAAATACATAAATAAATAATGATAAATTAGAAACAAATTAAACTGTCGATAAATTAAGAATATATTTATTTTTGGGTTGACAAGAACGACTGAGTCAATAAGAGAACAGAACAAACTAAATATAAATAAAATGTAAACTAAACATAACCCAGGTTAAGGGAGCAAGGCTATTCCAGGTCCGCCACAAAATAATTATATTGCTTCCAAGCTTATTACTTAAGGCACAGGCCTATGGGCCCGGGCTTCCTATGGGCCTATGGGCCCTCATAAGACGAAGTATTACATTGATATTTATCTTCTTTCCACCAAAAGAACAGATTTCTATTTGTATAAAATTTCTATATGTTTAGCGTTGTATTTTTGTAGAAATAATTATCTAAAATCAGGGATGATCGAGGAGAACATTTTTTTGACATCCAGACTCTTCGTCATCTTTTACTATTGCCATTTTTTACTAACTCACCAATGATAATAAATAAGCCGGCGCTTATACCGCGTTTTGATAAAACCATATTACAAAGTTAATGCAAGTGCAATATAGTTTTATTTAGTACTTGATGATGTAGTGTACAAGAAAATAATGAAAAATAACTGGGAACAATGACAAACGTTTGCAAACACCTGTTTGTCAAGAATGCGCGGCCGGTGTGGACGTCGTGTTTGCAGTTGTTTGCAATCGTTTGCAAACGTTTGCAAACCCTGTTTGCGAATGCGCGTCCGGTGTGGACGCGGCTTTATCGAGGTGCTCTTTTTGTTGAGGATCGTGTTATTAAGGTTATTTTGGCTATCAGTCGTGTTATCGAGGTTAATGGGCGGGATTTTCAAGTCTAGACTTGTTCAAGGTCGACCCATTCCTGTATAGAGTCGCGTTATAGAGGTTGACTTCTCAAAACGACTTGTTATAGAGGTTCTGAGTTGGGTTGTGATTGGAAAAAATCCGTGTTATTGAGGTTGTTTGGATAATAATAGTCGCGTTATAGAGGTTAATTTAACATTGTGTGTTATGGCAATTTCAAGGGGATTTGAAAATTGCACTTGTAATTGAGGTTGTCGTGTTATTGAGGGTCGTGTAAGCGAGGTTCTACTGTATGTGGAAGCATGTTGAGGATATGAAAGCGAAATGCGGTTGTATGGTGGAAGCGACGCGCTGGAAGGCTCAAGGTCACGAGGCTTGCCACGGAGCAGTGATAAGGCGATGCAATGTTAACTCTGGTGTAGAGTTGAACGATACCGCGTGACCTTGTTATTGTTATGACACAGTCAGACAATATGGAAATAGTTGATGTCGGTACAACTGGCTTGACATTGTACAGAATCGACATTAACCGGCCCACAACACGGTTCCATATCCAATCTCCTCGACACAGCTGTCATGTCCAGTCGCCTTCACACTGTGGCGCCGAGCATTCCACAGCTAAAACCCTATCCTCTCACAGCAACCGCACGCTGCGTGTCGCACAATAATACCTTCCCCACTCACGCCTTAAATACTAATTATCCCAAGAGCGATAAATCCAAATTAATTTCAGTAAAAACCGTGGCCATAAGTTTCCCGTTATAAATTTACAGGATTCGGGCAACATTAGGAACCTGGCTCGATACAGACGAATTTATCAGTCGTCGGAGACCATGACGACGAGATATTATATGATGACGAACATGGCGAAGAAATCAAACGATTATTAATTTGTACGAGCGGAGAACTTGTCTGGACTTCAGTTACAGCGTTCGGGATAAACCGCCGCCACAAATAATGAATATAAAACACAAATAAATATTAATTGTTTAAGTATTCTGTTCATTCTATTTTATTATTTTTGTATTGGTAAATCGAATAGAAAACAAATAAAATATATTTATTGTATATAATATTCTAATACGACTTCGGAGAATAAATAATAAATTAATAAAATTTAGCACCCGTTAAAAAGCCGTAAAAGAGTAAATGATGATTATTTATGGTAAACAAGGATGGTAAAAGGAAAAACATTACATGGAGTCTGTCTGTGTGGGGTTACATAATGAGAAGCGTGCGTACCATACAAAGCATAAGGTCACCGGTCACCGCTTACAAGCCAGATCAAGTTTGTTTTTTTCCTGGCGGTGCTTGATCTTGAGGGGCTTTCTCCTAACATCTGGCTACTTGGCAAAGTACCTCAATCTCCAGCCGAAACACTTGACCGCTTTACACACCAACACTCACGCAACTAACATGTCTTTTGGAAACCAAATAAAATTAAATACATCTTAAAAATTACGATATTCTTCATTTATTCAAATTAAATTGGCAAACGGAAAAGCTGCTAAATTTAAAGTAGAATTCTTCAAAGGTCGCCTCGAACAATATTTTATTGCGTTAAACATGTATAAAAACTTTTATAGCGGATAAAATTAAACAAATAAAAAAATCTAAAAACGACACAAAAACATAATATACAGTGGTTCGTGGCTCAATAACTGCGGCATTCTGCGAACCATTTACATAATATATATACTATGTATGAACATACATACATAATCATAATATTATGTGTATGAATGAATACATACACACAAACACATTTATATTTACATAGATTTACACATATGCACAGTGTTATTCAGGTTTAAGTATAATTGGGATCCATGAAAATGGTAAACCATAGAGGTGTGTAAGCCGACACTTTTTTCAAGATTTGGCGGTTTTATAAAACTTTTAAAGGGGCCACTATTTTTCACAAGTCCTATTATATCATAAGAACCTTGATATAACATTTCCTTTAGGGGTTTATTCATTTTACTTTATATTGACAAGCATGTTTTTTTAAGTAAAGTTACTTCAAAGTCTTTCTTTCTAATTATTGAAAAAACCCAAAATTTGTAACTTAGTTAATACCGAGTTTGTACCTACCACGAGTATTTAATGATAAAACTTAGTTTATAAATTAATTGGTTAAGTTTTGTAATTGCAGACACTTATATTCGAATACGTCATTTTAAAACTCGGTCCAACAAACGTTTTCATAATATGAGCTCAGGTAATTATTTCATCAATCGAATAATTTATTTAACTAATTTATTAGAAAAAATAAATAAATTGGCATTTAAATGGACATGGAAGTGATGATGAGTTGTTGCTGAGATTTGAGCAACTTGTAGTGAAGAAAGGAGGCAACTCTACGAGCCGGTAGTTGCCTGGGGGTGGAGTCAGTAACTTTGAATCCTGCCGTTTCATGTGACGGTGATTACTGAGTGCAGATCGACATTTGTAAAGAAGAGGCCGTGTGCAGCCTGTCAACTGTCAACGTAAGTTATGTTGTTGTTTCTCAAATGTAACTCCGAATGAAAACAGACTTACCCAGTTATTATATTTATTCTCGTTTTCGGACTGATATAACTATTATTGGACTTATAGTTTGTGAAGGGTTGCTCTGCTATCGTTATAATTCAACAATAAAATATCGGCTTAACTCGGTTGTGATTCAACCACAAACAGACGGGTAGGTATACACCAAAATGTTATAAATACCCAATTTCGATAGTTTATATAAGTGGAAGTTTGTATAAAATAGTTAGAGAATGGACTCCCTGGTGGCGACTCTTGTCTTGTTAGTTAACCTGACCACCAGGTACCGCATCAACTGATGCGATGTCGGTGTTTCTTATCTCAGTAATAAGTTTTGCATCGCAATGAAATATTCCAATAAATCATTATCTAATAAACATGACATTACTAAGTAGGAAAAGTAATGTTTTTAAATTTCCCTTCAAACTACGAGGCTCGTTTAATTAAAACGGAAAGTATTACTCCTTAATCGAGGCGTACTTGAACAAATACTGAATAAACAGGCAAGTTTTACGTTTTTATTTTATCATTCGGTCCAAACAATAAAACAAATACAAATACAATTTTTAGAGAAAGCTCGCTTTTATTATTACCATGGAAATATTTGACCGTGAAAAACTAAAAACCTTGTCAAGTTGCGATAGAGCCCGTGTGCACTGTACACTGTACTGTACACGGTATCTCTACACTGTACATCCCTTATCAGCACCCCGCTACAGACAAACAATACAGACAACACAACTTCATAAATATTCAACTTGATGACAAAACTCCACCTCACAACTAATAAAACACTGTGAAACACGACACTGTTACCACTTGGCTGTATAACCACGTACACGCGCACCCATATTAAACAAAGAAACCGCTAAGAGAATCTATTAAATATAGAAAACTTAGTTACAAATACTTAATTACATAAAGACTATATTTATTTTAATTACGCTGCGAAGCCGGGGTACAAGTAGGAATCAGTTCCGCTATTTAAGCATGTATATTTTCAGGGACCGTTATTTTTTTCGAACCGGAGCAACAATATAATTTATAAAACCATACTGAACCCAACGAGTGCGATCGACTCCAGTTTTCCCTTTAAAAAATGTTAATTCGTTAAAAATCGCCAGTAAAAACTAAGTAAGGCGTTAATCAGCGCCGACGGTACGTTCACCTGCCGCCGGGTAACCGTAGCGTGACACTCGGTGTTGCTATCTACAAGACGAGGCGCCGCGTCCGCTCCAGTGTAAAGTGGGATTACAGCGCGTGCCAGCTTCACTACACTAAACCGCTTCTAATAAACCATTCTTCTCCTTCACCTTCATTATTATTAATCGACGTAATTAAAACTTCTCCCTCGCCAGATCGACAGAATAACTTTGGCCACATTGTGACGCGGCCGGACGCATCAAAAACTAACCCGATTTACGGGATTAAAAACTAGCCCCATCATACTGAAGGAAAACTACATACAACAATTATTATAACTATCTATTTCGTTAAATAAAACTACTTTTAATTTAAGTTTATATATTATATAATTATGATTTCGTTTAAATTTGATAAATAAAATTAAAATAACCGGGTACTCCGTAGATCAATCGAAAAGCTGGCAAAATAATTATATTTACTCATAAGGCATAACAGAAAAAATAAATTATAATTTATTGTGATATAATAAAACACTATAATAATAAACAGGTCAAGTGTGTGCTAGTCAGCACGCAGCGAGGGCCCGTAGGCCTCACTATATAGTGTTTAACTGTAAAGTGTATTAACAGTGATTTTTAAAATGCTAAAAAGCTTACTTTGAACCATTCTAAGGGTCTGATATTCTCAAAACACACTCTGATAAAGTATTTTTTTGCCACTGAACCGGACTACAACCATATAAATACATCGAAAAGACCATAATTATAAAAAAAACGTATTTTGTCAATAAAAAATAAAATAATATTTTTTCGAAATTTCCAAAAAGTGGTATCTTTACTTTTGGTTGAAGAATGTTCAGAAATTTTTTGCACTTCACATAAGCGAGATAGGGGGGGTGGGGGACACGTTTCACACCCACTTCAAACTTGCCTACGCTCGCCCTATCAAAGTTATAACCAAAGAATTATATATTTTTGTAATCAGCTCAACGTACCCTTTCATATGATACCCCTCACGGTGTCGAAAATAAATTAAAAAAATTTAACCCTTAAGTTTTTTTTACCCTAATATTTTTGAAAAATATTTTTTTTAAGTCGCTATATTTTTAAAATATGAGGGTAGGTACAAGACACATACATGCCAAATTTCAAAGTGATCGGACGAAAGGTGTAGCCGCGAGAGCACGCGAGAGGACGGACGGACAGACACACGCAGGAAAATATAAGGGTCCTTGGTTTTGCCTACGGACCCTAAAAACAAAGTAAGTATATCAACATGCAAGTTTCACGGTATGACAACTCTTTCTCTCTATTCTCCATTTCGTATACTGCATGTACGAGAAACAAGTTGAAGGCATGTCCAAAATATCAAGAGGTATTTTTGAAATTTGTTCATCTATATATATAAAAGTCAACGTATGTGTGTGTGTGTGTGTGTGTGTGTGTGTGTGTGTGTTTGTTCTTTATACAAATCTACAGTTTTAGTCCGATCTCGATGAAAATTTGCACACTTGACCTTCAAAGCAAGGAAACAATCAAGGTCTACATGAATTTTCGAAATTTCAATTTTGGTACACAGGGGTACGGGGTACAAGTAATGAATACGGGATCAAAATAATGAATACCCTTCGTGATGCATATCGTTGAAAAGCTCTTTAAGGGTACAGTAATTGTTGTTATGTATAGTTTTGTCATATTTTCATTTAGGAGGGGGGTAAAATGGAAAATATAACTATATCTATATATAGAAAGAAGAGTATCTATATAAGAGAATGTCTTTTATACAAATCTACAGTTTTATCCCAATTTGATGAATATTTACACTCTTTTACTTCCAAACAAGGTGAAGGTCACTGCCTACATCATTTTCCGAAATTAAAATTTTGGCACACAGAGGTACGGGGTACAAATGTCAAAGTAATGGATACCCTTCATGATGTATATCGTTGAGAAGCTTTTTAAGAGTACAGTAATTGTTGTTAAGTACGTTTTTGTCATATTTTTATTTAGGAGGGGGGTAAAATGGAAATGTATATCTATATCTATAAAAGTCAACGTATGTGTGAGTGTGTTTATGTTCTTTATACAAATCAACAGTTTTAATTCGATCTCGATGAAAATTTGCTCACTTGACCTTCAAAGCAAGGGGAAGATCTCTGTCTACATAAATGTTCGAAATTTAAGTTTTGGTACACAGGGGTACGGGGTACAAATGTCAAAGTTGAAATCCCTTCATGATGCATAGTGTTGAAAAGCTCTTTAAGAGTACAATAATTGTTTTTACGTGCATTTAGGGGGTAAATGGAAAAATATATCTAAAAGTCAACGTATGTGTGTATGTTCTTTATACAAATCCATAGTTTTAGTCCAATCTCGATCAAAAAATGCACACTTGACCTTCAAAGGAAGAAAAAATCAGTGTCTACATGAATTTTCGAAATTTAAATTTTGGTACACAGGGGTATGGTACAAGTAATGAATACAGGGTCAGTGTAATGAATACCATTGATGATGCAAAAGCTCTTTAAGAGTAGAGTAATAGTTTTTATGTATTGTTTTGTCATATTTTACTTTGGAGGGGGGGAGGGGAATTTAGGATATTTTAAAATTAGCTTATCAAAGAGGAGGGGGTATAGAAATAGGTGGGAGAGATAGAATCTAGATATTCTTGCATAGTAAAATAATTTATATGTTTCATTATGGTTGTTTATAAACTTATCTATTATAATAACACTCCGTAGCGAAGCACGGGTACCCAGCTAGTTTATTATAAAACTAGTGTACTTGGGTGTCGGAACCTCGTTAAAACACCGATAGTCGATCACTGTAAACTTTGACGCGTGTAAGACGACTGGTGGCGTGTTTTATACAGGTTCAAGACAACTTGAACACCGGCCGTATCAATCAAAATATCGTAGTTTGAATATCTCAAGGAAACTTGCCTTCATATCAACTGAACCTCCACACAACACAATCACTTCTAATTGAGTCGTTATTCCTTCACATACAAAATACTCGATGCATTACCATTACTTAGTTGCTTGTTAATACTGAGGCACCAAGTGAAAGGCACAATCCACCTTCAAACTAGGTCTCTCAATCATTTAGAATATTTACTCATTATCTTTCCCCGCTAATGCGCAACATTAATAATACTTCCATTAACAATCTCGTTATCTAAAACACTAACGAGGCGTGTTTACAACAGTCAATATATGTTTATCTTCAGTTACGTAAACTTAGTAATTAGAATAAACCTTAAAAACGGATTAATCCCAACACCGGACACCCGGTAATCCGGTCCAACACTTGACTTTCACTCTTATCTACCCATACCTTAGAAATAAAACCTAAGAGATCACGGCATTATTTAAGCTGACATTTCGAAAATCCATTAAACAACTAGAACAGACAAGAGAAAAGTTTAGATAAAAATAAACGAGAGAATTGTAACTTCCAATTTGTTGCTGTTATCTGTTAAAGAACTGGGGACCGATTCAGTCACATCTTTCACATAAATCCGAACTTTGACCTGCCAACACATCACACATCAAACCGGCATATTAATCAAACTACCGATAAACACGATACTGAATGTGTAAAGTGATGTTTGTGCTTCGATACCGGATTAAGCCGATATTTTATTGTCGAGTGATAACGATAACACAGCTAAACTCGTTTCAACTCTGGATTATTTAGTTTTTCTTCGATTTTCCTTAAACATTTAGACTACTCAGAATGTTTATATTATGTAACGTGACATCAAAGTGTCCACCGTTTACCTCGATACACAAAAAATTCAACAAGCGGCAAATATTATTATAAATGCCGAGAATACCTTCCCGAATGTGCGAGGCGCTACTTGATAAAAAGTCTAACAAAGTGCTTTGAGGTAAACGGAGGGCACTTTCAACACAATCTAATTAATACTTAAAATATTATGTATTTTGAATAAATCGCGTAATTTTTAAATTTATTTTTTCGGAATATCTACTTTCAAAGACGAATATCTCGCAAACGGTATTGAGATATCGATATTGAACAAGTTTGTTAAATAATTACTATGTATTATCATGTTGGAAGTCAAAACATTGCCAGCTTTACAGACCATTTACACCATTTAATTCCTCACCAAGTACGAAGGAAGCGCCCTGAATCAACTAGTTCTATCTAGCAAACAGGTTCAAACCCGCACCTTATTCGCATTTCTCACCTTACAAAACCCAACTACCAATATTTTGAATTTGATATCTTGAACCGTTTGAAAATTATTTGCAATTCTTAGAAAATGAAGTTTCAGTTTGTCAAGACTCGGCATCTTTTTAATGACTAACATCTGTCAACACATATATTAAGTTTTTATTTTGATCTTTAGTTTCACCTAGGCAACATTTTCTCTAAATAAATGAGCGTGTTTTTGATAAGGACCAACATTATAGATTTGTTTGAAGATTTAATGAAATAAACGACATATATATTTGAACTGAGGGCCACCTCCTCTTTCTTTTAACAACCCACACGACGTATTTCCATAAAAGACAACAACAACCCCTTAGCACGATCATTTGGGGCGCATTGTTTCCCCGTGTTGGGTCACATCATGTTACTGGCAAGATGCAAAGTTTCGGAGATGAGCTGCCTTACAGACAGACAAGTGCACAGCGATGTATGAGGCTCCTTGTTTCCCCGTGTTGGGTCACATCATGATACTGGCAAGATGCAAAGTTTCGGAGATGAGCTGCCTTACAGACAGACAAGTGCACAGCGATGTATGAGGCTTCTTGTTTCCCCGTGTTGGGTCACATCATGATACTGGCAAGATGCAAAGTTTCGGAGATGAGCTGCCTTACAGACAGACAAGTGCACAGCGATGTATGAGGCTCCTTGTTTCCCCGTGTTGGGTCACATCATGTTACTGGCAAGATGCAAAGTTTCGGAGATGAGCTGCCTTACAGACAGACAAGTGCACAGCGATGTATGAGGCTCCTTGTTTCCCCGTGTTGGGTCACATCATGTTACTGGCAAGATGCAAAGTTTCGGAGATGAGCTGCCTTACAGACAGACAAGTGCACAGCGATGTATGAGGCTCCTTGTTTCCCCGTGTTGGGTCACATCATGATACTGGCAAGATGCAAAGTTTCGGAGATGAGCTGCCTTACAGACAGACAAGTGCACAGCGATGTATGAGGCTCCTTGTTTCCCCGTGTTGGGTCACATCATGATACTGGCAAGATGCAAAGTTTCGGAGATGAGCTGCCTTACAGACAGACAAGTGCACAGCGATGTATGAGGCTCCTTGTTTCCCCGTGTTGGGTCACATCATGATACTGGCAAGATGCAAAGTTTCGGAGATGAGCTGCCTTACAGACAGACAAGTGCACAGCGATGTATGAGGCTCCTTGTTTTTTGCCGACGAACCCAACAAATTATTATTCATCGTACCTTATTATGAAATGGAGGATTTCTAATGCGATAAATAGCACCCCAACCGGGATCGGCAGAGATTTTAATTTTTGATAATAGAACGAACGATGCGCATAATAACGTAGGCCTGATTCGTATCTCGGAAGGCTTCGGAAAGGAAACTATTTAGGCCGGTCTTTCATTTAATCGCTCGGCCTAAATGATAATAAGAAACAAAGTCGCTGATTGCTAGCATGAGCCCAGCGGGGTGAATGATAGTTTATAATAACGATGTGATGTCAGGGAGAGTATACTGTTTGGAACGTGTCACATGTAAATATTCACTGACAGTTGTTCTCCGATAACAGACGAGATATTTGTTGTTATTCAGCATCACGTACCCAGGCTCTCGTTCCATCACTTCCTCGTCCGAGAAAACAATCGTCTTGCATCATATTAAACACACCGACGCTGTGTAATCTCGTATCTCAAGTCTGTTAGAGCCCCCAGCCAGGTAGTTTTCTTGTCTGGGGTAGAAGACAAACAATCAACACAAATATTCAAACTATTTATTATTTAAACGAATATTAATCTGTTCTTAATTACGTGCCGGATGTGTAGAAACATTTCGACGCTATTCCATTATTTTTATTTTATAAGAATGGACGAACGGAGAACACGACTAAATATAACAGATAAAACAAATGAATGGTCGGCTACACTCCGGAGTTCAGATTGAAAATAAAAGTGCTAATTTTAGACACGGAGATCTATTTAATGAGAACTAGACATTGAATGCATCTATTAATCTATTGTTAAACAAGCACTGTCCGTGGTTAAATATGCTAAATGCCATTATGCACGATTATATATAGCGCTATGTTTATTTTTAGCGGACACGCGGCAAATGGTAGGAAAATGTTGAGTAGACCGGACCTCACTTGAGTCACTTGTCTTATGCTGGGACTCCTGTCGAGTCGTAAATTGACCTTCACCTCTAAAACAGCGTCAGTGTTGTACCTAACCACCACAATACGAGCTAACACAGCTCCGCTAACTATCACCATACTCTCCTCGATAATCCCAATTATTACCAATAATTTAATAACACTCGTAATTACTTTTTACTACGTTTTTATTAGCTTGCATTCTTGTTTGTTTGTTTGTTTGTCCGGTACAAATCTGGCAATCGATTTCTAACTAACTTCCCGAATAGCTAGACATTTGAAACTTTTAGCATAGCTCAGAACACGATGACAATGCATTATTTTAATACTTTTAGCCATCTTTCAGCAGAATTTAATTAGTTTTCAGCAAATTTTGCTGTGCGGAAAGTTAGTTCGGAAAAAATCCGCAAGTTATTTTATTTGTTTTGCCATGTCCAATATTTACGCAATCTTCATTTTGACGGGTCTCAAATTTGTGATAGATAAACATTGAATGACAGCAAAACAGGAAATATCGATTATATTATTTCAAATATTATATCGATGGCATGCTTTAGATTTGGTGTCGGGGAGATCCGTTGTACAAAGATTTATCCTTTTATAGGTTTAAGATCAGCTCTCTGGATGGTTGTCATTTATGTGAAGTAAATAAATTCGGAACTATTTTTTTTTTTCACTAACATTATATATTTTATAACAATGACAATTATATTATCAACATTACATACGATTCAACAGAAAATTTAAAAACGTAGTATATAAAAAGTTCTTTTTATATGAAATTTTTGTAATAAGTTTTATGTAATAATTTTACTAATAATAATTTTTTAACTGCGTCAAAAATATTTATTGGAACGAGTAGTTAGCAACGTATACGTACTTAGCAGTGTGATTTTATATTCAATGAAAAATGTAAGGAACTTAGTTCCTACTGGGTGTCCCACGACACCAAACGTATTTTTTATATTTGTTAGGTGTTTATTTATTACTTATGTGTTTATCGTGTTCATTAATTAATTTATTACATTATTATTGAAATGTAACAAGCCCAAACTCTTATGGATTAATCGAATTTTTTTACTACGTTTTTATTAGCTTGCTTTCTTGTTTGTTTGTCCAGTACAAATCTTGCAATCGATTTCTAACTAACTTCCCGAGTAGCTAGACATTGGAAACTTTAAGAATAGCTCAGAACACGATGACAATGCATTATTTTAATACTTTTAGCCAGCTTTCAGCAGAATTTAATTTGTTTCAGCAAATTTTGCTGTACGGAAAGTTAGTTAGGAAAAACAGTTGTTTTATTTGTTTTGCCATGTCCCATATTTACGCAATCTTCATTTTGACGGGTTTCAATTTATGACAGAAAATTTAAAAACGTAGTATAAAAAGTTCTTTTAGCGAATTTTCAAAGAAAATTACGCTATTGCAAACGCTTCAAAATTTTTGTAATGCGAAGTTTTGAAAATGTTTTCCATGGAAATCCGTTTTAGACCATTCTTAATCGATTCCTAAAATTTAACACTTTTTTTATGTATGTATGTATATATGTGTCACTCTAGACGATATCTCCCCTTAGGATGCACTTAAAAATTTTAAAATGTCAATAATATCAAAAGAAAGGATGAGTTCGTTAGCCAGAATTTTTGGAGTTCATTTAAGGGTCAAATTTTTACAATTTAGGGTCAAAAATAGCATAAAAACGTGTTTTTCCATTTTACCCCCCTTTTATATGAAAATATGATAAAAGTGTACATAACAACAATTACTGTACTCGTAAAGAGCTTTCCATCGACATGCATCTTGAAGGGTAAATACTATTTTGACTTTTGTACATCGTACCCAAATGACCCATGTGTACCAAATTTGTTTTCACCCATTCTAACCAAATTCTAAACCAAAATTTTTCTATATTATCATAAGCCAATAATACGCAGATTTCTTTGAAAATTCGCTTATTAAGTCATGGTGCATGACTGGACTTTTTATCTTGTAATTTTATTTTGATTTCGTTATTATTATTTATTTATTTTTGTTGTTTTTGCGTTTATTTATTATTTTTTGTGTTTATTTATTACTTTTTGTGTTTATTTATTATATTTATTTGTAGAAATATATATTACTTTAAATTTATATTAATATTTACGTGGTGACTTGATGAAAACTAATTGTCAATCCTCACTAACACATCGGGTAAAACTGAAGTAAGTATCTAATGCAACGGGAAGGTCTAGACGAAGCACTGCTAAAGAGTGGAGATTGTGTGGTTTACAGTTTTTCTGTGATTCACATTTAACTAAAACTGTATGTAATTTTTACGTACATTTAGCGTTTTAGGGTACTGCTAAGCGTAAAAATTATTATGTTTTTTGGAATGTTTATACGACAAAAAATATGCTGATAAAAGATCTTTTTTCCGATAAAGCCGCACATAACAAGGCCGGCTTTCATTGAATTATACAGGACGAGTATTTGAATTATACAGGACGAGTATTTGAATTATACAGGACGAGTATTTGAATTATACAGGACGAGTATTTGAATTATACAGGACGAGTATTTGAATTATACAGGACGAGTATTTGAATTATACAGGACGAGTATTTGAATTATACAGGACGAGTATTTGAATTATACAGGACGAGTATTTGAATTATACAGGACGAGTATTTGAATTATACAGGACGAGTATTTGAATTATACAGGACGAGTATTTGAATTATACAGGACGAGTATTTGAATTATACAGGACGAGTATTTGAATTATACAGGACGAGTATTTGAATTATACAGGACGAGTATTTGAAGAGGAGATGACAAACTATGACTCTGATAGCTAGAGTGAGTCGTATTTCACAGACATGTAAAGTGTCGCCGGGAAATTTTGTAACTCATGAGTTTTGTGATTTTGATGACTTGGTGTCATATAAGATCTGTTCTTGTCATTTGGACACGACCTAGGAGTTGGCCGGAGGTACGTTCAGCGGGACGTACATGTAGACGCATGTTCGGTCGTCAACCGAACCGAGAGGTAACTCTTCAGCGACACGTGAAGCCCTTTCCCGGCTCCGTACTGTACGAGACAACCTTACCGTCTCCTCACACAGTCAGAAAACTCGGAGCAATCCTACATAAGCATATTTCGAGTGACTAGGTCGGTTACGAAACAAGGATAAAGGTGGATTGACTATTCAGCAGCCGGACCAGTCTGACTTCGAATCCGACCCTTCACAAAACAACTCGTTTTTAATTAAAAAATTACAACGAGCGCCACTAGAATGTGCTTCACTAGCAATCAAAACAGTAATCGGATAAGCTCACTTACAACTGAGTGGCCGAACCAAATCTCCTCATATCCGTCCTACAGTCAAGTCTTACCTGAAACAAAAATTAAACATATAATGAAAAAACAAATACATAAATTCATGTACAAAATAACATTTCATTTCACTGTGAATGAACTAGAGAGTGTCACAAGTCTTACAGACAAACTCTTGCCCCATGTAGTTTGCAGAATCCACCGGTTTAAAGTGCAATCAACTACAGTAGCCAAATTGAATACAGGGACCGGCGTCCATTACTCATTCAGTGCACTTGAGAACGATGCAATTTATTTATAAAACTACTCTCTCTTCTCTGTGCATTTGGCAACCACCGAATCGGGCAAAACCCACTTTGAATATAAAATGTAGCTTTGTCCACACCGTCGAGCTTTTCACACTCGCTTTTCTCTGATACCGATGTTTTCAATCAAACTAAATGCACAGTACATTATTTTTACGACCTCAGCAGCCTTCAAACCTTCAGCTAATTTTAATATCAGGTTGATGGCCTCATCAATAATATTATCAACCTTCTTTACATTTTATACACATTCAGCGTATACTTGACCACTTCAAAATCTATTCAATCATATCAGAGAACTCAAAATATTCACATGTAAATCCTTAACTCTAACTTCCAAACACACATCATATAAATATATATATATATATATATATATATATATATATATATATATATATATATATATATATATATATATATATATATATAGATAGAGAGAGTGCAGTAGAGCGTGTATCCTGATGTTCGTGGTATAGTGGAGAACAATACGAGGTGTCGGTTGTACAGAGATGAGTGACAATAGCACAGGAAAGTACCAAGTGGGTTCCTCTCCCAGCTTCCCAATCTCACTGCACAAACCGTATTAGTCGCCTTCATACAAACCAACTAACCGATAAAACAACATAATAATTGAAGCGAGCGTAAGAAGCGAGCTTCTTACATTCAACAAACTATGCATCTTGTCTGTCTGTCTGTCTGTCAGTAACGTTTATGCGTCCGACGATAACTTGAGTAAAAGTTGACCGATTTAGTTGAAATTTTGTATACATGATCCTCTTACTAATACTCAGGCTAAGTTCGTTGGACAGCGTGATCCGTCCAAGAGTTCGCTCGCAACGCTCGCGTAAATGAGAGGTACAAAAATTAAATTGGAATTTCAGGACGGGAAAAGATTCTATCATCATCTATTCGATGAGACGAACATTTTTTACAAATAAATTTTTTTAGTAAAACCAACAGCGACACCGCTATGAATTAATAAAGATCGCTAAAACTATTAAAGCTGACCTAAACGTTTATAATAGAGAAAACAACCTTTTTACCGATATCTTACGTTCTAACGTAACGATTTTAATAAAACTTCATATACACCATCTAATGCACAATTGAAACAGGCATGCAAAATTTCAATTTGATACATGCAGTAGTTTGTTTGTAGCAAAGAGATACATTTAATAATAATTAAAAAGGAGATGTGTGGTTAGAGGAATAGTAAGAATGCGAGGAGGTTCCCCTACTACTAGCCGCTGTACTACTACCAGACCCATTATCTATCAACTCATCATGATTCATGATTATCTATTTTTTCATTAAACAATACATATTTATTACCATACGCTCGCTTCAATGATAGAGCCACGCGATGCCTAGTTTAAATACAATCTTATATATGTAATGTAGTTTAGTTAAAGAGCAAGTATTCTGATGAAAATTCAATTTTGAGATTTCGATGGACTTGAACGTTTTCAAGTCTCGTAATTCCAAAAAAGCGTTTTTAAAAATGTCTGTGGATGGAAGCAGAAGCAGCGTCGTGTCTATGTGACAATTATCTATTATCGGTGTTTCGACGAGCTGCCGGCTCACAGCTTCCACTAGTTGTATTTTACACGCTTTACATTTTTATTCTCTCATATATTATGTAGTACATTTACGGAGGAATTACTGTAATGGCAAGTATAGTCTCCTCAGTACGGAAAAGTTTTTTTTAAAAAAAAAAAAAAAAAAAAGACGGTCTACCAGACGGTATGACGCCTAAATTAATATCTTTTTTAAACTACGATTTCGATCAAATTTGATATACCATGCGACGAAATCGAAAAACGAATTTTAGTTCTACCTTTGGAGGCGCTACCCCTCGAAAACTCAAGAAAAACGTGAAAACAAATGATTTCTCGACAGCGGTTCTAACCATTTTGATTAAAAAATTATAAATTGTCGATCATTAAAATACAAATCTAACCGTGTAAGTAATTTTTCTTAGAAAAATCTAGTTTCCTAAAAAATAGCTTTACACACGGACGGTGTGAGGCCGTATTCGATTACCCGCCGGGGAAGTTATTTTTTTAGGAGAAGTTAAATTTTGATAAAACGTTCTTTTCGATACATAATATTAAATGTAAATACGAAAATTCGATCACGTCGAAAAACGAACAGATCGAAAACACCGACCCGAGTAATTACGTAGTCGTGTATGACAAAGTTTGTCTAAGTTGTCGACGGATTATTGAAAAATAAAAACTTGGACAACACGAGAACTAAGTAGCTACCACGACAATAACAAGACGCTTGGAAACAAGCGAGGGACTTGACTGATGCACAGACAAACAGCTGATCAAGTCATGTGTGACTCACTACACTGTCGTAACATCTCGTATCAACGTCACCTTGGCTTTACACACTTCTACATATACATGTGTACAACATTCAACTTCGCTTATATCTTCCCTTCACACACACACGACACAAGTCCAGCTCTGACAGAAGCCATCACTTCACTATTTGACGAGTTTTACAACGAGAAAATCAAACAAAGCAACGAGCGATATCACTGCTGTCGCAGCAAACAGCTTCAACATTTCTTGTTTTTTTCGTACTTTGCTCGAGGATATTGAAGGTAGAGAAATGATTCGGGCGCCGGATTGTTCTCACATTGAACTGTAGGATAACGGCTGTGTAAATATTTGATGTTTCTAGTTACAGACCTGTTTATTTTATATTTGCAGTGTTGGTGAAACTGATTATTTTTGTAGTTGGCAAGGTCATCTGGTTGGTTCTTAACCTCTCTGTAGTTACGTCTCCTTCGAATTAATTTTGTGTTTTCAATTCGACAAAACAGCTGTCGTGTGTCGTGTGTGCCATATACAGAGCTTGGCTCGCTAGCAGATCACCGCATCTATTTCGCACAAATACTCGTATTTCGATTAAGAGACGAAGTAATTCCTCGACAAGATTTTTCCTTTACCTTTTACAAGAGCCGACGAAGGCCAGGAACCGGAAATTAGAGTCATTTTTAAATTAAATCGAAACTAGCTGGATTCACGTGCTTCTGTACGGAGTGTGTTATGGTAAACTATTTTGCTTCCGAGCATACCGAAGGTAACGGAAGCTATGTCGTCGTTCTGAAGAAAGAATGTTTTTTATCTACTCACGGCAGCAAAATTATTGTTGCATTGTTGTACTGTTTTCAATCTGCAAAATGTAATTTTTCATGATTCTTATTTGTAACATGTCAAAAAACTCGTAGCAAAATAATAATGTGTCAGCAAAATAACAAACAGGCTGGCAAATTTTAAGAAAAGGTTACCAGATCGCAGGTTATGAACTCTCCCACATTGTTCATTTAAATATATTTAAGCGTAATACTCTGCTAAATAATTATATCATTTTTAAAAATTATAATAATAAAACAAATTTTATTATTTTACAGATTATTAAAAAAAAATAGAGATAAAAAACGCTGTAAAAGTTGCAACACTGATTTCGTTTTACCTTTGTTTTGTTTTCACTTTCATTTCTTTAAATCTTTTATCTAGTAAAAAGGGAATATAATAATTAGTGTAATTTTTCTGCTGTTAGTAGATAAAATATTGTATGTAACTATGCAGCAAAGGAAACATTCCTGACTCGTTTAAAGATTATCTGCTTCGATAGTATAAGGTATATGCTAAGGTAGGTGTACCTTAGCAGGTTAATTAACATTTTCCTGCCTCGGCTTCGCCTTGTCAGTAAATTTTAGTCTATCCTCGACTTCGGCTCGGAACTAAAACTTAAAATACTTGTCAGCAAAATTTCATTTTGCTGCCTAGTGACATAAATAACTATTATGTCTCTGATTTAAAAAATTCCAAGACAAAAATCCGTTTCAGACTTCAGACATCATTTTCGGTTCCGTGTCTGTCCGTCGGCCTGTCACTCAATTTTTGAGAATCAACAAAAACTACTCGTCTAATATCAATTATCAGCAACTAGACGCCATTACATTAAAAACTATATATAAAAATAAAGCTCGGTACCCAATTTAACAGATTACATTGATACTGGGAAACTAAAGGATATCGTACAAGGTTACACTGCGTGAGTAAGCTGCAATGCTTCATAATATAACTGAAATCTATATACACGATCCCGGACATAGTTAATATTTCAACCCCACCAGACACGTCTATAAATTATCTATATCTCGACCTTTACAAGGAGAGAGAGCAAATATAAGACTCGACATAGAAACACCCGCTCGTCACCTCACTCCCAGCGCACAAAAGAGTAGCCAAGTCCTACAAATATTGCATCGTCCTCGCATTTGAAATAAACATTTAAAAAAAATCTAAGAAAAAGTCGTCAAGTCAATTACAAATTAGGAAAAATTACTGTACAAGTCGTTTTCCCTGGGGAAATCTAGTTGCCGAGAAAATAGGTTTAATTGCAAAGGGTGGGCAGGTCGGGTTCGATCGACTACTCCCTCGACCAGACACAGCTGCCACTCGTAACCGAACCAAACCGCGTTAACAACACCTACACAAGCGTCACCAGGCAGAGAGCGACAAACACACAGCACACAGTAGTACCAAGTGCTTAGCAACCCTGAGGGTAGGATACCGTCAGATCTCGCTGTAGGAGGGTCGATGAGGCAGTCTCGGCCACGATCATCTCCACCGCATCGGAGCCCGATCTGCCATTTTGTAACGGTGACAATATAAAATATAGGAGTCAATTGCAGTGCGCCTCCCTCGCACATGTCGCCAGTCATTTAAATTTAGGAAGTGAAAGTCGGAGTCAGCATGACAACAGAGCTTTAGCACTGGACTGCGCCCCAACCAATGCCAATGGATAACTTTAGTACCAGTTTCATCGCACCGAGTTTCTTTCTCGCACTCCCACACCGACCTGCCAGTCTAAATTAGATAGTGCAGCTACTTTAAATATAATTCATTTAAATGTAATCAAGGCTTTAAATATAAACAGAAAGCAGATTATTCCACCCAAGCACCGCTAAACAACTGATACTGCATATGATGAGAAATTACAAATCAGTGGCACAAGTCGCAACTGTTTGTAGTTAAAACAACTGCTCCTTCGATTCTCGGCTTAAACGGATCCATCGAATTAGATCTCGTAAGAAAAGTCGACAAACTAAATAATATAAATAAACACACAGATAGTATTTTAATAAAATATAAATATAATATTCAAGGAATCGGACAATGGGGTAACTATGGGCCCGCATTGCGGGCGGACTCCCAGTGCCTGGAGGGCCCCCTAAATCTAAAAAAACAAAAAAATGAAATAACTATCTTTATACCAATGTCGGGGCCCCTTTAGAGCATAATAAAATCCGCAATGGTGTTTTTTTTCTTTGCTCATCAATTTTCATTGACGAGGGGCCCCAATGCCCTAGCTACGGCACTGAAATCGGACATATTAATAAACCTCGTCCGATAAAGTAGTACACATCGGTGAAACCACTACGACTAGTCGTCCATCATTCGTTTCCAAAAAAATTCAAAGAAAATTTATTATAAGTGAAAAGAGCAGAACAATTAACTGAGTGAGTGAATGTTGAGTGATAGTTAGGAATCCTGAGTGTCTAGATTCTACATCTGAATAAAGCTGTAAGGAGAGACCATTTCCAACCACCCTCTGTACAACAAATATTCACTAATTTGCCAGCATCCAATTTAGCCTTTCAAGGAAATACATCATTTTCTTTTTTCGGTTTCTAGAGATGTGTTTTTTGTTTCTTTCTAGTCATCTATATGAGTGATACCTTTGTTTAATTTAAATTTCTGATCAGTGACTGGCTGTACCTGTACAAGGCTGTACTAGTACAAGGCTTCACCTGTACAAGGCTGTACTTGTACAAGGCTGTACTAGTACAAGGCTGTACCTGTACAAGGCTGTACCTGTACAAGGCTGTACCTGTACAAGGCTGTACTTGTACAAGGCTGTACTTGTACAAGGCTGTACCTGTACAAGGCTGTACTTGCTGTAATATTAGAAGGTCAAGTTGATGAAATTCTCAAGTAGAATGAGTAACTCGTCACACTTGTACTGGAGGGGAAGTGTAGGCGGACAAACACAGAACTACCTGACTGGTTCCAACCATGCAACACGTGTAACCACCTGAACAAGGCACCTTATAGACACGAAACTTCCGCTTACTTAACCACTTGACACTAGAGAAGATGACACAAGCTAGAAGTCTTGTCATCTTCTCACAGTCTTCGCCCACTCATAGAACCAACAATCAGTCATTTCCTCCGCCATTTCTATTTAAATTTTACCTTTTTGTATACCACTGAACTTTGAAAGGGAACAGAAATCATCAAATAAAAACTTAAGTAACAGAATGCCTCGTATTCGACACAATTTATTAAGCATTTTTTTGTAAACATGAAGATATATGTGCTTATATAGAACAAAATATAGAAAAGTGTCCTATTTCGTAAGCACCTATTCGTATATGCACATTTTTCGAGACGCGCCAGCGCCACCCCGTTCGTCCCACAATTCTATGCCAAAAATGCCATAGAATAGTTTATTATGTTACAAATTTTGTATTCTTTTCAAATATATATAATAATTTTCCCCAAATAACAAACAAACATTTTTTTGGTTGAAGAAACACTATTTTTAGAGGGGTTCCATTACAAAATTGAGGAAGGGGGGATTTCGGGATGGATGTTAAAAATTCTTTTTTAGTGCCCCAAAAAAACAGAAATCAGCCCATTTCCAGAGCTACCATGAATACTCCCAGATAAGGGAGAAAAGGTCCCATATGGTCTCTTTTGCATGGACTAATAAGACTAAATTGTTAATAACTCAAAACCTGTTTCTCCAAACCTAGAGCAAAGGTTATATGACTAAATCGATTTATATTATAGTCCTCTAATATTGTTTTTTTTTCTATCTGCAATAGTTAAGGAATTACAAGTAAACAACCAAAATGGGTCGCCATTTTTCAAATGGTTTAGTATATTGAAGAGGAAGGTGAACACAACATCTCTACCAAGTTTCATGCTTGTAATAATTTTTCCGAGGTGAAAACCTATTTTGACTGGACTAGGAGGTGAGGCTTGGACTGACGAAGCTATGTGGGTTGACTTGCCTGGTGCTCGAGGTCCACACCGCATCATCCACCTAACTTGAAACAACTTGTTGAAAGTAACCTTGTTGAAGATGTTTTACATCTGGCCAGATTAAGTAACAAGGAAAGTTAGGGTTCCACTCACCGGCAGCGCCATGTTCACCATGCTAACATATGTATAACATGTTTTCTTTTAAGACACTTTAATTGTATTTATCATTTGTTTGAAGTTGAGTATTTATCATTGGTGCTATTAAATATAGTTTTGATAACTGTTTTTATTTTTTTTTCTTTTACTTAAATTAAGCAACCGCCCCACCCCATATGCGTTGGCTGAGTTGGGCAAACTAAAACAATCATGGACATAAAAAAATGATCGTCATTCAGAAGGAACAGGTGGCTTCCGTTACCTTTGCTTAGCATGGAAGCAATACCAAACGACCGATATTTAGTAATCATTTCAGAAGCACTTTTTCAATGCAAATGACACGGTTTTAACAACCAGATATTTTTATTCAAACGCAATTATATGTTTTTACCCCTATGGAGCCTTTCTGCCGGTACTATCTTACCCGCGGTGCCAGCAGATGTGGAAAAACAAACAAAAAACAAAAAAAAAAGTGCGGGTGCGTTTATGACCTGCATGCTTTGTGGACTGAGAAAAGAGCAAAGCTTGGACTAGAGTTGGGAGTATTTGTGCGAGTAACTCGTATCGGTTTGATCTACCTGCAATTAAACACAGGGAGGCAGGTTGGTCCACTGCCCGTATTCATGGCCAAGGACATTCATTATCCCCTTCAACTAACCACAATAATAATACAAATATCTAGAGTCCACTACACTTCCAAATAAGAACGTACTCGGTCAAACTATATCGCTCATTCAGAGCACTCATCCACATAACATAGATCAACAACTATAATTATTATTATATACTTAGATAACATTTTATTTAACTATACTTCAATATATTGTACACCATAATTCTCCTAATAACACATGATATTGGGCACAAGGACAAAACTCTACCTCTTTCCACACCAGTTAATATACTGCACACACACACACACAATATATATATATATAGATATATATATATATATATATATATATATATATATATATATATATATATATATATATATATATATATATATATATATAATATATGTTATGAGTAAGGTATTGGAGTATAAGGACGAGATGTGACTGTGTTTGGTAGAACAGGTTCTGGTTGGTTAAATAAAGCCCACAACACGGTGCCGAGTTGCTTTCCGATAAATTAAAAATTAAAAAATAAAACAAAAAAATAATACTCGCAGAATTAAGAAACCTTGTGACATTTAAACGACCTTTCGAAATATTTCACATCCAAATACAACTCGATATCATTTCGACCACTCAAACCCTCTCCCGCAATTTCCACGTTAAAATTTCCTTCATTTTAGTATTACAAACATTTAATAATTAGTGGAGCGAGTCTGTTAGAGATCAACGGAGAGAGCTTGTTTTAGAAGCCTGGGTGTTAGAGGCTGTAGCTGTACTTCCGGATAAGTAAGTAAGTAAGTAATATTATGAATTAATTATTGTTGTTGATCTAAACACAGATCTAACATACGATTATTATGTAATATAATTTAAGCAACAGAACTCAGTTTCAAGTTCAATTTGAAATGGACCGCGATGACAAATCAAACTTGAACAACTCATTCCGCTTGCAAGGATTTGACAAACTTGTTCTTACTTACCCCACCCTACCTAGTAATTATCTATAAACAGAGAAAGTATTATATATAGTCCAGGCAAATTAGTAAAATAAACAGCAAATGGAGGAAATAATTTATAAAGTTTTGAAACTTTGTGAAAACATTTTTTAAGAGTGTAGTAGTAAGAAACAGTAAAGTTCCCCCCACTTGAGGGGGCGCGTCCCCCCCTCCCCCCTCCTTAAAGTCCAAAATTTACTTATTTTGCACTTTTTACGCCAAACGGTTTATTTTTTTAAGAGAACTGTTATTACTAAAATTATTCCTCACATAATTCTGCACAAAAAAGGTCCTATGCATGTTTGAAGTGGGACATACCGTTTTCGAGTTATTGTAGTTGGATAGAGATTAAACGTATTTTTGCGAACCAAGATATCTAAAAAACAACATATCCGATTTTAATGAAATTGGGATGGTAGGTTATACTTAGCCCATTGTTGATCCCATATAAGTTTCAACCTTATGCGCCCATTATTTTATCCTCCACATGCGCACAAACATACATTTATTTAGACCTATATCTTCAAAATTACTCAACTGATTATTATGAAATTTGGATGGTTTGTCGAAAGTAGCCCGCAAATAGCCTCACATTAATTTCAACCGTCTGCGCACTTCACATTTTCTAAATTGGCTCCCTTTCTGTCTGTCTGTTGATCAATATTTTGTCTGTCTGTTATGAATTAAAGTATCAAGTTATCAAAATGTAAAGAGCGCAGACGGTTGAAATTAATTTGGGAATATCTGCGGACTACTTTCGACAAACCATCTAAATTTCATAATAATCAGTTGAGTACTTTTGCAGATATGGGTCTAAATAAATGTATGTTTGTGCGCATGTGGAGGATAACATAATGGGCGCATAAGGTTGAAACTTATATGGGATCAACAATGGGCTAAATAACCTACCATCCCAATTTCATTAAAATCGGATGTGCTGTTTTTTAGATATCTTGGTTCGCAAAAATACGTTTTATCTCTATCCAACTACAATATCTCGAAAACGGTATGTCCCACTTCAAACATGCATAGGACCTCTTTTGTGCAGAATTATGGGAGGAATAATTTTGGTAATAACACTTCTCTTAAAAAAATAAACCGTTTGGCGTAAAAAGTGCAAAATTAAGTAAATTTTGGACTTTAAGGAGGGGGGCGGGGGGGACGCGCCCCCTCAAGAGGGGGGAACTTTACTGTTTCTTACTACTACACCCCTTAAAAGTGTTTTCACAAAGTTTCAAAACTTTATAAATTATTTCCCCTAATATTCCTTATTTTCCTGGACTAATAACAGAGCCGCAAAAATTACATTGTAACATTTCGATGGATTTACACGTTTATAAGTCCGCTGAGCCCAAAAAATCGTTTTTAACAAATGTCTAACTGTGGTGTATGCAGACGGAGCCTAAACTACCTTGTGGCTGGATTTTCAAGAAAATCCCCACTAAAAGTGAAGAATACAGAATACACATGTAACGGCTATTTTAAGTGCCACTTGTTAATTGAGATCTACTTCTACAGAGGCGAATTCACAACTTTCCCCTCTTAAATATATAATTTAGCGTTAAATCCTATATAATATTATATAGAAAAATTACATTTTAAAAACTCAAGTGCAATTAAATGATTGCTTCACTTTTGCTGCGAATAAAGGTTAAGCCGACATTTAAGCTTTTTAAAGAGTCGAAATTTGAAAAAAATGTATTTGAGACTAATTAAGTTGTAGGAGTTAAATAGGGTGGTTAGGGTTACGCAGCATATTGGAAAGAGAAAGTCGACACAAACACGGACTTGTACAAATACTTTTAGTCTGTTAAGTAGAATTAAGTTCAAATAAGCTTGATATTGAGAGAGTGAGAGTGAAGTAATAAAACAGAATCTCATTACCTAAACTTTTATTTGTTATTAGTAGTCGACCTTTAACTTGAACACAACTACAAACACTCGCCTCTCATTAATATCGACACACTGACACACCCACACCATCACATACAGTTCGAGTTTACTTGTCTAGTTGTAACGTGTGTGTAGATAACACGAGCTGATTAAACCGATAGTTAATATATCAGGGCAATTAGAAAGAGTGTAATGTTACATAGACGGTTCTGATAACAACAATGACTGTAACAATGAACCATATGTTGACATAGGCTGGTTCGGCAGGGTCGTACAAGTAGACGAGAGGTGGTTACACTAAACATGATATACAACATCAATAAGTTATCAGAATATCCAGAACTCTCAAAAACATAACTACCACCGACACGACAAACCTAAATCTTACTTCTCAATTCCTAACGATTTGATTGATTGGCATCAGGATGTAATACAGCCACTTTACACATCCATCGGCAGCATCGTTGGTAAGCAACATCTTTCCCTTCCCTAGAAAAGACTTGGGCTAACTCCAAGTATTGTTATTTATCGTGACAACTCCGTCCTCTTGTTACGCGTAGATTATTACGTATGGCCCAGTGTTTAAGCTCCTCGCGTCTGCATAGACGACAGTCATACACCGACACGCTATCGAGGGGGGGGGGGGGGGCTTCAAACCGTGTAAATCAATCGAAATTTCAAAATACTTTCTCTTTATACAAACTCTATGTATATGGGAAAGGAATAATGTAAAATTGAGGTGTTACCTTCCTGAAAATGTAGATTTATGTGGTCGAAATCGGTTCGGTAGGTACGGACATATTAAACGTATACAACACATATGCTGTAGAAGGTAAAAGGAAAACAAATTACAAAAAACGACAACTATCCCATAATTTCAGGCTCAAATTCGAAAGCAGGATGAACAAGTTTGCTAATAAGGGGAAGTTTACTTGGGCGGCTCGGATTCTCGGTGCAAAGCGAGTGACGGTGGTCTAAGCGTAAGACGTCATAAGAAAGCAACGTCGGACGGCCAACAATATTAGAAGCAATTTGTCTTGTTAAATACCAATCTACGCATAATCAGGAGAGATTAGTCAAACAACTGAACGAGGAACAATACAGCGGAGTCTGCTCCACACATCTCTCGCACTATCTATGTATCGTACACGGGCTCAGCAATTACATCCACACCCGTCTCAAATAATTGACAAATTGACTTGAACAAGGCTCATTAATAACACTTCATTACACTTGAATTACTACTCACACACTAACCGACTCGTCAAATCAATGTTCCACTGACTATTCCTCCTCATTCCACACTTGCAACATTTGCAAATGACTCTGCGGTCATGAGCGACTCCCAGCGGCGTAATTATGGGCCCGCATAACGGGCGGGCCCACCAGTGTCAGGGGGCCCCAAATCCAATATACCAATGTCGATGGGGGCTGAAAAATGAAATCTAACTACTTGCTATCATACTTCTATACCATTATCAGGGGGCTCCATTCAGTTCTGAACGCATTTTTTATTTGCTCATGAATTTTCTTTGGTAAGGGCACCCAACAAGTTCTTGCGGGGGGCCCCCGCCCCCAATGCCCTAGCTACGCCACTGGCGACTCACCTGAGAATAATGGCTTAATGGGTTGGAAAGCGAGCAATGTGTCACACTGCTTTCCTCCGCAACCTCTCCCTTATCAGACTCTAGCAGCACAGAAACTTTCCTCACAGAACAACTCACATCAACGTATATTCATATGGGCGACTTGTGAGCGTTGTAGTATATATGTGAGTTATAATGAAAGTAGGTACTCACAACTTTAAACTACAGCGTCGACTCTCATTGGTCGTGTTATCGGGTTCACCAGACAAACACAAGTACAGTCCGTTCACCTCGCCGGCCGATAGTGTCGTCTTTCACGCAACATCCTTGTCGTCAGAGAAGTGAGAGTGGCAGGGATACGCTCCTCATTAAGGACACCGAAATTATAAATCAGTGTAAAATAAAATAAGTTTATCGACAACAATATTACGTACCGACAATAGGAAATAGAGCTCTTCAGGAGGTTCATTTAATTACAAGACAACTAACAGCCGAGCCTCAAAAAACAAACCAATCTGTCCGTCTAAACAAATGTACCTCACTTTATCCGACAATGAAAAATGACGGAAATATAAAATGGCGAGTTTTTTTTGTCTCGGGTTTTATGGTACCATTAAATTTCGTAACGCTAAATAATATTTACGTTAATCACTCACGCCGAGACGAAACATGGGACTTGGCACGGTAGAGTTACTGTGGGAGGGGATCGACTTCTTCTTCTAGACTCGGCCTTCCTAGAGAGAAACAACGGGTTAAATCGAAATAAAATGCTTCCAACTAAATAAAACTTCTACAAAATCATAATGATGTGTTAAAATATTTAGTCTTCGTCGGTTGTAATTGTTTAAGCGGAACCGATGGACAAATCTAACTAGAGGGAAGAAGCCGGTGGTTAAGTAACAAGTACAGACAAGTCGGTAGGGAGATCAAGTAACAGTATTACGGAGACTGAAGCATCTCCAGTTATACAAGAGTCTGTTCAAGTCTAAACATTAACTTGCCTTAGTGTCAAGTAAAGTCAAGTGTTAGGTAATGCTTTGCAAGTTCCACTAATGTGCTCCTCTATCGCCTAGTTGTGCATTTGTGCACAAACTCAATCGGATTGTGTCTAGTCACGAGCCGAGATGTCATTTGAATGACAACTTAGAGAGTAGTATAAAATCTTCGGTTTTCTTATTATAGTAGGTTGATTAAGTACAGTTAAAATACGGCCGCAGTACTACATTAGAGGAAACTACACAACTAAGCTGAGCTCTTCATATATAATTATAAACAATTATTTGGATAACGATGACATAGCTTCCATTACTTTGAGACGATCACGGGTTGCAAAAGTATTACGTAAATAAAGTAGAGTATGTGATAGCAAGCGAGAAACCTATGTGTCACACTAATTGGTAGACTGTATTTAAATCTGCCCGAATTGTTTGGATTCTTTTACAGGAATAAAAGTATCAATTTAGCAACATTTAATACGCGTAGACGGTTGAAATTAAGATTGGATCATCTGCAGGCTGCATTCCACATACTATCCGAATTTCTTACAAATCAGCTAAGTAAGTAGTTGTACAGGCGTAGGTGATAATAAATTAGGTGATTATATTTTTTGTGCAAAGAGAAATCGATAAGAGCAAAATGTTGGATCGGAAAAATCGTGGACAAACCAACAGACCGACAGATCGTTACGTTATAAAAGCAGAGATCTTGGTTTCACGCAGCTATCCGGCCAACCAAAAACGCCATCTAGAGCAAACACTGAATTTAATAGCTGAGTTAGGAGTAACAAGTTTTTATACATGAATAATTGTACTCTATAAAGCGGAAGAGACTTCTAGAAGCGGAAGACAACGAGGCACGCGTGAGAGGGTGGTACACCTGGGTCCCGAGTACACCTGCACCGGGTCGTACCCTCATATTTTCCACCGAGCAGAGTCGTCTCTATCTCTAGCTGTAGCCCAAGTTATCAAGTCAGACATTTCACAATCGTGGTTACCTGGTCCAGGTCGAGCCCGGCAGCACGCTGCGGCTCATTAAAAACAATTACAATGGATAACTGTGCCGCTCCAACACTAACGCACCCTTCATTATAACTAGACTCCAGTAATTAGACAACTATTAGATGCTAATTAATAATAAAGCCTCGTGCCTGAGCCTGCGACAATAGATCTTGAATCTGGCGGGTCACAGCCGCAGTGCTTAGTATTTACATCCCGTTCCAAGTGGCATTCACTCGCACTGGATTTTCCAAGTTGTTTTACTGCTACTACTTTATCTACATTTAATTACAACAAAAGTTGAAGAATAACGATGTTTGTTGTAAATGATGTGACATTTGTTTAAATGTAAAATTAAAGACGCTACGTGATGCTGGTGTTTATTTTGTAATGTTTAAGAAGCGGGAGATAATGCAGCCTCATGTAAACAACTGATAATATACAGC
Source organism: Gerris lacustris (assembly GCA_951217055.1). NCBI lineage: Eukaryota > Metazoa > Arthropoda > Insecta > Hemiptera > Gerridae > Gerris > Gerris lacustris. The sequence goes on along the minus strand of OX578279.1, from coordinate 647,496 downwards.
TGGGTTTTCTTTATCTCAACACCAAGTACAGTTAAGAAGAGCTACACTACACTCGCACATATGTCACCTTACAGCTGCCACAATGTCCCAAAGTGTTTCAGTACCGAACACATCCCCTATTTTTAGATTCTAATAATAATAATAGATTTCAAATGAATGCAAACCCAGGGCTAGAGAATTCTGTCGATAAAAACAGTTTTATCGACGACAACAATCATAATACAGAACCACTTTGTTCACTTTGGTCCGTCAACTTAACAATGTAATTTCTAACGCAACTCCCAATTTCAAATTATCATCACTGGACAAACAAAATTTCAATTTTATATAAATAGACAAAACACGGAAAGCGATGACTACTGTAAGTACCCTGTTTTACCTTCATTTTAGTCAAGATAAACAGTAATTGTAATTATATAATTTAAATCAAATTATAATTATTATTAACTATGGGAGACATACAGAGAAAAATAGACTCCAGCACCGGGACTCGAACCACGGGCCTCCTATATATCCAGTACAGGCGCTCTGACCAACTGAGCTGTACTGGAGAATGATTTTCTCTGTCCTTACCGATACCTAGTACCGAATCCAAGCTTTCAATTTTTCTACAAGTCTAGCAAGCCAGGATAGGAGGCCCGTGGTTCGAGTCCCGGTGATGGAGTCTATTTTTCTCTGTATTTCTCCCGTAGTTAATAATAATTATATTTTTATTTAAATTAAAAAAATAATCTTTCCGTAGTATGAATACTATCTAAAACTTAAAAATTTGAATTAGTAATTGTATATTATATACAGTAATTTTATAAAATTCATTTATAAAATGTTATTGCGAGCCCTTAAAAAACAATATAGACACAAGAAGGGCGCTGGAAACACAACAAATAATTGTACACTCTATAAACAAGAAACAAGAGGACTTATATTATTGGAGGAGACTTATAATAAATGTTTCTACTGTTGACACATTTTCAAACCTGATATAACTACTACTCTCACTGCCGAAGTGATTAGTAGTAATTTCTAACACGTATTTACAAGCTTAACATGCCGTTAGTTTAGCCACTGTCAAATAACTTTGTTTCCTTGGTTATTAGATAAGACGGCGGGAAGCAGACGACGGGAAGCAGACGACGGCCGCTACATTATAAAGCTGCGGCTGCAAGGAAATGTGTCTTAATTGATGTTATAATGAATATTATATAAGTGGAGCAGGTTGTAACTCAAGTGACCTGCTAGAAAGTTGTCACAACTTCATTTCCCTAACATCCCGTATGCACTTAGTTTGAATAAACTTACACAACTTGCCACCACTAACTCACATTCTGCCCAAGCTTGACTTATTACTCCCGGTGCTACCACCATCAGGCCTTCCTGTCCACGTCCAGTCCACACAAGTATTAGGGCATTAGGGACTAAACATATTGATTTTCAGCGTTTCCAAGATGCTTCTCCAACCCCTTATGCTAAAGGTGACGTGTGTGTCCATCTCTTTGGTTCATATCTCCCGAACCGTTTAAGGTAAAAAGATGAAATTTAAAACACTGACGCAACTTATTGACCCACACATAGGAAGCATATAGATATTAATATGCGCAACCTCAATTCACAAAAATGTGGTAAACTCAAATATTTTTTTTTAATTTTCGAGTTGGGGATCAAATGAATGCTGCTGTTGAATAGGTTACAAATATAATTCAAATAATAATACTTGACTCACACTCAACTATCATCTTATTTATCTATGTCAACACACATAGTATATATATATATATATATATATATATATATATATATATATATATATATATATATATATATTATATGCATATTTTTTTTTAAACTGCATTCTTTATTGGTATAATAATGAAATATACCCCCCTCCCAACCACCCTATAACGGCTAGTCCTAAAATTTAGAAATAACTCATTCAAATACCCTATTTATTATTACTACGTTTTTATTAGCTTGCTTTCTTGTTTATTTGTTTGTTTGTTTGTCCGGTACAAATCTGGAAATCGAATTCTAACTAACTTCCCGAATAGCTAGACATTTGAAACTTTCAACATAGCTCAAAACACGACAGCAATGCATTATTTTAATACTTTTAGCCATATTTTAGCAGAATTTAATTGGTTTTCAGCTAATTTTGCTGTACGGAAAGTTAGTTCGGAAAAAAGTTATTTTATTTGTTTTGCCATATCCCATATTTACGCAATCTTCATTTTGACGGGTCTCAAATTTGTGATAGATAAACATTGAATGACAGCAAAACAGGAAATATCGATTATATTATTTATCGATTATATTATTTATATTATTTCAAATATATCGTTGGCACGGTTTAGATTCGGTTTTGGCGAGATCCGTAGTTCAAAGATTTGTCCTTTTATAGGTTTAAGATCAGCTCACTAGATGGTTGTCATTTATGTGGAGTAAATAAATTCGGAACTATCTTTTTTTCACTAACATTATTATTATAACAATGACAATTATGTTATCAACATAACATATGATTCAACAGAAAATTTAAAAACGGAGTATATAAAAAAATCTTTTTAATCTTGAAATTTTTAAATTAAAAAACTAAAATTCACAAATAAGCCGGTTTAATGTAATGATATCGACTAGTGAGTCAGCATTTCATTTTCTACAAGTAAAATAAAAAGTAATTGTTGCCAATAGTCATTATAATTAGGATAATTTAATAAGGAAATGAATTGATTGTGTGTTGAGGTGGAGCTGGTGCGGGGATCAGAACATGTCCAGCAGAAGCTTTGAATTCCTTTGTAGACACGACTACATGAGAGAATTCTAAACATTCAATATTAACATTATGCTAAACTATCACTTTATAATGTCAGTACGGAAAAAAGATTATTACAAAATGTCTGCTTGTAAAGCGACTCAAAGGAGGCGGCAGACAGGAGACATGGAATCTAGTGGTGGCGGCAGAGAGGAGACATGGAATCTAGTGGAGGCGGCAGACAGGAGACATGGAATCTAGTGGAGGCGGCAGAGAGGAGACGTGGAATCTAGTGGTGGCGGCAGACAGGAGACATGGAATCTAGTGGAGGCGGCAGAGAGGAGACGTGGAATCTAGTGGTAGCGGCAGACAGGAGACATGGAATCTAGTGGTGGCGGCAGACAGGAGACATAGAATCTAGTGGTGGCGGCAGAGAGGAGACATGGAATCTAGTGGAGGCGGCAGAGATGAGACATAGAATCTAGAGGAGGCGGCAGACCGGTGGAAAGGTCGTTGTATTGTTGGGACAGTCAGACTATTGATTACTCAACATATTGATTGCTTGCAACATCAATACAACAGGTTCACACGCAACCTTTTCCTCTCATACTTCATATCCATCAAATACCAGATATTTCATGTAAACAAGAGATAGAGGATCATCATGGCGCACAACTTGGTATCAACAATAATACTGGATTAACACGTTTCAAAGTTGCAACATATTAAAAATGAGTTTTTAAATGTGGTTTGCCAACTAAACTCATCTGAATTCTATTATAGTGACATCTTGAGTCGGCTCACACCTCTTTACCATCCACATTTTTGTTCCAAACGGTTCCCAAGATTTTATTTATAAAAAATAGGTCTGAGGCAACTAAGACAAACTTTCTCATATACAAGTGCATAATTACTTAGCCCGAATTTTCCGATTTTTAATTTTCGTTATTTCGAGAAGGTACATTTGAATTTAAATATTATTGAACATTTTATCAAAATTATAAAAATAACTTCTCCTTGGCGGGAAATCGAACTCGGTCTCTCTCCGGCCGCGTTTAAAGCTATTTTCTCAGGAACTAGATTTTTTTCCTGAAAAACAGCTTATATCGTTAGATTCGTATTTAAATGGACTTCATTTTAGAATTGTTTAATCTAAATCGTCGGAACCGTTAGTGTAGGCTCCAGGCGTCTGCACAGGCAGACATTTTTTAAAAACCATGTCTATTATAATTATCATAGACTTTTTTTTTTAAATTTAATTTGATTAACGAATAGTGACAGTCAATAACTATGGATTTTTAGAAGGTTAACATTAATAAAATTTTTTTTTTTTAGCAAGAACAGGCTGGAACAGTAATGTTCTAGTGAGCTTGAAGATGAACCAAACAGGGGTCGAAATATCTTCAAAGTGATCCTTTAATATTTTCCTTATACCCTACTATCAATAAGAATTACAAACAAGGAAACAAACCTCACATCTTACTATAAAGCTCTTTTATATGTTGTAGAAAACCAAATAAATGAAAATAGTGGCAGTGAATCGGTTCCTTCGGCTTCGCTTCAACAACCAACTTATTCGCTCAGGCAATAATGGCTTACTTTACTCCCTAGGTGCATAAATAACTATTACATCTTATAATCAGAAAGTTTTTAAATAGTTATTTATGTAACAAGGCAGCAAAGTGGAATTTTACTGACCAGTGGTAAGGTTATATATATATATATATATATATATATATATATATATATGTATATATATATATATATATATATATATATATATATATATATATATATATATATATATATATATATATATATATATGTATATGTATATATATATATATATATATATATATATATATATATATATATATATATATATATATATATATATATATATATATATATATATATATATCGACGGTTTGGAAGAAGACCGTCACAAAACCGATTTTTTGAGAAAACCTTGTTTTTGTACCAAAACACTCCTAAGGAGTAGTACTTTTATGTAGAATATTGTCATATTTCTAGTACAATCACAGAACGCCAGAAGTGAGTGAAATGACAGTCTGACATTAGAGAGGATTGTATTAGTATTATGGTCTAAAGTCTAAACTGTAACAAATCAGTGTTCAACGGCACTTTTATAGAAAAGGGCCCCCCTTTTGTTTTTAATCTAATATACTTTCTTACAACTTAATACACACTTTTTTTAATATAAATGTGTGATATTCCTTTGTCCCAATGTCTATTGGACTGATTATCCCTTTGTCTTAATAGGTAGTTAGACTAAGGGATATAAACTCTTTTGTATAAAAAAACAAAAAGGGGGGCCCTTTTCTATAAAAGTACCGTGTTCAACTTGGCATCTAAGTGGAAACGTCACGTTTTTTTTTAATAAACTGTCACAAAAGTGTTCTTGCAGTCTTCATAATAAGGTAAGAAGACATTTATATCTCATTTTTGTTCAATAACGACACAAATGCTTTTATGACTATTTAACCTATAAAATATTTATTAAATGAATTGATCAAAACGTCATACGTGCGATATTATGACAATTTTGATCAAAACAATTATTTTTTTATAACAATTATTTTTTAAAAAAGTGACCCTCTTGCATAAAATGTTATCTACATTTATATCATTTTGTAACAATATTATTATTTTATAACAGTTTTCCACTAAAATAAAGCTTTATTTAAATTAATAAATATAATTTTATAACAATTATTTTGTAGAATTGTCAACCGTAGATTAGTAACCTTTCGTCATTCACGAAATCGTTAACCCTACTACTTCTTATCTATGTGTTCTCCGTCGTATTCCCTATATTTATTTACCAATCGGTGTTTTAACCCTGCAGTGGTCGCGTGGGTGACTAGTGACTATTGTCATTCATGTGTATGTTATTTTGATTATAACTTTCTTATCAGCATTGGGGTGGAGTTGAGCACCCTCTAATCTAGTCTATTAATTGGAGGCAGTAGATTGTTCCGTGGGATACCTGGACTCCAGGCCTTGTGAAGCAGTGGCGGATCCAAGGGGGGGCAAAGGGGGCAAGTGCCCCCCCCCCCCCCCCCCCCCCGAGAGAGGGTACCCGAGAGACAATAATATACAAAATTCTTTTGCATGTCCTGATAATATGTACACGTATATCGTATATACACTATAAAACAGGTAACAACACGATCCACGCTTGAGAAAATGCATATGTTGCAGTTCAGGGCCACCAACGGGGGGGGGGGGCAGATGGGGCAATTTCCCAGAGGCCCAGGTCCCTTGGGGGCCCGTGCCTCAGGGGGGCGGGTGGCCCTGGTTTTTTTACAACCAAAAAGGCAAGGAGGTTATTGTTATCAGTGGCGTGACTATGGGCCCTAAAAAAACATGAAACTTATATTTTTGTACCAATGTCGATGGGGACCCCTTTAGAGCATATGATAAAATCTAACATGGAATATTACTTCTACGCCATTGTCAGGGGGCCCATTCAGTTCTAAACGTAATTATTTTTCATTTTTGTTTTGGCGAGGAGCCACCTGCCTATGCCTTAGCTACGCCACTGAATGTAATGAACTTAAAATTATTCCTAATGTGTCATGAGTATGGAATTTTGAATTCTTGTGTTTCATTTAGTTACTAAGATTATTGTGATGTTTTCATCTTATTCAATATGGTCAATGTTAATTTACAGGAGAGAAACTGACAGATAAATCATATTAACAATCTGATATTAATAACTTACATTTTTACTTGTAATGCATTTTTTAAAAAATAAAATGTGTTATTTAACTATTTTTATTTACTTACTCTTAATCTCATTATTTTAGCAAACAATTTATATTATGTTTTATTTTATATTATACTAAGTGTAAAAGAAGATTTTTTTAATGAAACTTATCACCTACAAAACAACTTAATTATTTTTTTTTTTTTTTAACCCATCTTAGTTAAACTCCGAAATTCGTCCCCACCAAACATCTTTTCCTGTAAGGACAAACTTGCCCCCAGAAACCCTAAAAACTCATCTTTTTGCACTTAAATTTTAAAAAATTCTCCGGGGGAGGACCCCCGGACCCCCACCGTTATTTGTTCAAAGGGTCCCTAATGCTAACTTGCCCAGGGGCCCGGAAATCCTGTCAGCGGTCTTGTAGCAGTTTCTAGTTTGTTTCCATAAATCATGAAACCTTACCTTACCATTGTGATTGATTTCATTCAAGTTGTAATTAAATTTAGTTATTCGAAAGATTTTGAGCCGTATTTACTTTAAATGTATGATTTTTCTTAAGTTTGTTAAGAGTAAAACACCAATTTCTATTCAAAATTTATACATTTTTCCCCTGGACCCCTCCTTTTCTTGAGGGGTATTTCATACCCCGAAAACCCCTCGGTGTTGGATGGATTGCCCCCCCCGAAATTAGGTCCTGGATCCGCCACTGTTGTGAAGGTGATGTTATTATCAATTTAAGTTGTTTGGAAGACACAAAAGTTTAGCAGCAAGATGGAAATCAACCGAAATAAAATAAATTGGTAGTGCGTGAAGTCTCACGTAAAAAGGGTTTCGTTGGTGTTGTAAACATGAAATTAGTAGTTGGGGGGGGGGGGGGGGGGATTTGGATGTGTTTGACAAAATGGCGTAGATAATTAAACGCTTTCCACAAGTGTTATATATTTTTGTAATCTACTCTTCAATACCTTTCACTTGATACCCCACTCAAAATTTTGAAAAAATATTTTTTTTCCCCGTGACAGCAATTAGCCGCCATCTTGGATTCCCAGTTAATCCGACCAAGTTGCTATTCTTATTTTTTCTTTGGCCCATCAGACTGCACATTATGCATATTTTTCTATATTTTTAGTAAGAGCGGAAATACGATTTTAGGGGGGTACAAGCTAAATTTTGATGTTTTTTGACAAAATGGCGGCAAAAATTAAACGCTTTCTACAAGTGTTATATATTTTTGTAATCTACTTTTCAATACCTTTCATTTGATACCTCACTCAAAATTTAAAAAAAAAATAAATTTTCCGTTACATCAATCAGCCGCCATCTTGGATTCCCAGTTAATCCGACCAAGTTGCTATTCTTATTTTTTCTTTGGCCCATCAGACCGCACATTTTACATATTTTTCTATATTTTTAGTAAGAGCGGAAATACGATTTTAGGGGGGGGGACACGCAAAATTTCGATGTTTTTTGACAAAATGGCGCCGAAAATTGAACACTTTCCCTAAGTGATATATATATTTGTAATCTACTCTTCAATACCTTTCATTTGATACCCCACCCAAAATTTAAAAAAAATATTTATTTTCGTGTGACATGAATTATCCGCCATCTTGGATTCCCAGTAAATCAGATAAAATTGCTAATCTTATTTTTTCTATGGCCCACCAGACCACACATTTTGCATATTTTTCTATATTTTTAGTATGAGCGGAAATACGATTTTAGGGGGGGGGGGGCACGCAAAATTTCGATGTTTTTTGACAAAATGGCGCCGAAAATTGAACACTTTCCCTAAGTGATATATATATTTGTAATCTACTCTTCAATACCTTTCATTTGATACCCCACTTAAAATTTTAAAAAAATATTTTTTTCGCATGACGTGAGTTATCCGCCATTTTGGATTTGAACAGCTGATAATTTTGAGTTCGCTATATTTTTCCTGTGTGCGCGTCAAAACGATCTTTAATATTGGAAAGTTTCACGTTTCTATCTCTTTTTATTCAAAAGTTATTGGAACCGTACAGAGTGACAGACAGACAGACACATGAACGAAACTATAAGGGTTTCTTTTTTTGGTTTTACCAACGAAACCTAAAAAGGTTAAACTAACATCAGCTTATAAACAAAAACTGGACTCAATGGTAAAAAAGGACGCTTTAGTTCAATTAATAAGTAAAAAAAAATATTCCTTCATTTTATGAAAACATAAAAATTTATAACTTGTTTTATTTGTGTTTGAATTTTAATCATCATCATATTTTTTCTTTCTTTTTTTAACTTTTTATACCTACCTGATATTATGTTTTATACTATATCTATTTTTTTTAATAAGTAAGAAAAATACAAGCATAGCGTACAATACCTATGCATGATATACTGCTTATGCATTTGAATGTTTATTGCAGCAATGATTGTATAATTATTTATCGATTCCTTAATAAAGACTCAAAACTGTTTTTATTTTTTTAAATGTTTTATTTGTGTCTCAACTTATTTCAATTTGACTGTTTTTACTTTTCATTGTCATGACATTTTATGATCTCATTTTATTTTATTCAATCAATATTCAATTTGAATAAATTATAGAAATCAGTATTTATATTTTCCTATTTCTATCTTTATTTTTAATGTGTAACAACTTAAAAGATTGTGTGCCATAGAGTCCAAGGTAATTTGGAAAATCTAAATGTCATTAATATATAAATATGGAAAAGTGATATTATTTTTATGGGCACTAGTATAGACTAAGAACCTAAGTCAATTTATTTTCAGTATTATTATTTTTATATAGACTAAGAACCTAAGTCAATTGATTTTCAGTATTATTTTTATATAGACTAAGAACCTAAGTCAATTGATTTTCAGTATTATTATTTTTGTCTTTATTTATTTAAGAAGAATTATATGAAACAAAAGAACATTTAAAAAATAAGTTACTTGTCTAAATGCAATAGCCTTGTCACTTACAGTTCCTATTTATTTCAACACTGAATTTACTAACTAAAGACAAAGACTGAATAGAATTGTGCCTGATCTCGTTTTATTAGACATATTATATAGTTTATGTATGATTTTTTTTGTACTTTTAATTTTAGTAAATAAATGATGTTAATTTGTAAAATTTTTTACCAAATTATTATAAACCCTTATGTGCTAATATGCAATTTGCTTACTCTTTTTTATGGAATATCGTCACAAGTACTGATTTTAATTGAAAAATTGCCTAAAAATTAAGCACTGAGCTTAATATGTAAAAAGTAGTAGTATGGCTAGGTTTTCTGAAGTATATAGAAGAAGTTATTATAATATAAAGCAAATCCAACCACCATAAAGTCAATAAATTCGACATCAAAAATAGTCACTTTTTTCTTTTGCTTCTCCTGTAAAATTTGAAAACACGGTTTTGTGACAGTCTTCTTCCAAGCCGTCGATATATATTCATTGTTGCTATAAATCACTCGTCAGTAAAATTCCATTTTGCTGCCTAGTAACATAAATAACTATTACGTACGACGTACGGGCGGCAGAAAAATGAAACTGCTGAAATACCATCTTTATTTATTAACTGCGTTATATTAATAAGATAATAATATAGTAACTAAAATTAATTGTTTACCTATTAAAAATAATTAAATAAGAAGCTTTGGAGTAATAACAATTGTTGAAGCAACAACAAGTGAAGCAAACTGAATCTAAAACAACAATGAATCAACAACAAAATACAAAACACGTATTTATAACAAACAAAACTTCTGAATCAATATAAACTATTTTATTACTAATTAATTACTACAACTATTGAAGATACCTTGCAAATATGATAATAAATTAAGAAAAGCTGGTCTAACAATAATAATATGCATGTTTGCATGTAGCTGCAGTGCAGTTACTCCGCTTTTCTTTTTTTTAATTAAAGATCTTAATTCTTTTTTAGGTTTAACTGCTGAGGTTATTTTCCTCCGATAATATTTAGAAAAATAAATAGAAAGCAAATAAATATAAATACATAAAAATAAATGGATATTGGTATTATTGAATGGATGTATGTACAAGTATTAAGTAGTTTTTGTGTGTGTTGTTATAGATGTGTGTGTATTAGGGTGATTAATTATAATTTGTATAGGTTGATTAATTAATTATAATTTGTATAGGTTGATTAATTAATTATAATTGTAATAGGTAGGTCAGTGAAATATTTCTGCGAATCGACCAGATATGCGGGCCCTGCAGAGTGGAGCACGACTCTTCCTCTAGTCTCCAGGCACCGACCATCAGTTGCATCGGAGTAGAAACACAGTTGTACTAGTAAAACAGTTTCGTTTCCAGGCGGATAATTTTTAGCCTCTCTAAAACCGATTATATTTATCCGTAAATTTTTAAAATACTACACTATGAAGAGGCTAATTACTCGTATAATCAGGGTGAAAGTTGTCCACAACTAGAATAAAACAAAAAATTAACTAGAATAAATATGGCGGTTCAACCGCTAGTCGATCGTCAGTCAGGGCTGATCGACTTGCGAAGACTCGGGCAACTTTCCATTTTTCAACTGGGATCCGGTGAGTAAACGGCATCGGCTACGCACCGGTGAGCTCCCTCCAAATACACGATAACAAGGCTCCGCGTCATTAGATTTGAAACACGAGACCGACCAAACCAAACGAGTCAGTTCGTATTTATACTAAATCAAATTCTTTAACAAATTAAACGTCAAGTGAAACATTACAAGTAAACGGCAAATAATAATAATAATATGTACGTATAAATTAGTTTAATAGAGAGTGTGTCAACGACAACCAACAGAGATCTGTTCAAGCTGGGTCAGAACCAGGCTCAGTCCAGCATCCACGTGTTTAGTCTTAAAAACATCTAAAACAAGTTTTAAACTCTGAAATTAAAATTTGAACTGAAGATACGAGTTACTTACGACTAAGCAAGGCAACTTGGAAACCACCCACTCACCTGTAACAAACAACCAATACAAATAACAGCTGTTGACTTGGCACACTTGATAACATTCTTTATATATATATACATATATATATATATATATATATATATATATATATATATATATATATATATATATATATATATATATATATATATATATATATATATATATATATATATATATATATCTAATCTATGACTACCTTGAGTTCTAAACTGAATATATACATTGTGCAAGAGCTAAACTTGAATCAATGACTAATATAACCTCATCGTGATAACCTCGCTCAGGGCTTCCACCTCACACTCACACAGTTTTACTCAACTAAGTGGAGCCGTGGAGTGAGTTGATAACCCCAGCACGGGACACTAAGTCACCCCACCAAGCCTCCACACAAAGTCCTCAACCTATCACCCACACTACACTCGCTAATCATTTTTATCAAATGTTGACTCTCATCCGAGAGAACTTCGTCCAAACAAAATCGGACGCAACTCCCATTTTCTGCTTTTATATATATATATATATATATATATATATATATATATATATATATATATATATATATATATATATATATATATATATAAAATAATAATAATATTATATACTGGCTTAATAAGTTAAAGTATACCAAAAAAATCCCCCCCCCAACCTCCCTATAACGGCTAGTCCTAATTTTGAAATAATTTAAGCAGATACCCTATTCTTGGGTGATGAAAATTTCCCAAAAGAATTTGAATACCTTGTTGTCATTACTGATAAAAATTTCAAGATAAAAAGAACTTTTATATACTACATTTTTAAATTTTCTGTTGAATCTTATGTAATGTTGATAATATAATTGTTATTGTAATATAATATATAATGTTAGTGAAAAAAAAAAAAAAAAAAAATAGTTCCGAATTTATATACTTCACATATATGACAACCATCTAGAGAGCTGATCATAAACCTATAAAAGGACAAATCTTTGTACAACGGATCTCCCCAACACCAAATCTAAACCGTGCCATCGATATATTTGTGATAATATAAATAATATAATCGATAAATAATATAATCGATAATTTCCTGTTTTGCTGTCATTCAATGTATTTCTTATTTATAAAAATCCTTCAATGTTTATCTATCACAAATTTGAAACCCGTCAAAATGAAGATTGCGTAAATATGGGACATGGCAAAACAAATAAAATAACTTGCGGATTTTTTCCGAACTAACTTTCCGTACAGCAAAAATTAACCACCTCTAATAATGCATTGTCATCGTCATCGTGTTCTGAGCTATGCTAAAAGTTTCAAATGTCTAGCTATTCGGGAAGTTAGTTAGAAATCGATTGTCAGATTTGTACCGGACAAACAAACAAACAAACAAGAAAGCAAGCTAATAAAAACGTAGTAAAAATTGTTGCGCCCCAGGGGACCCTTTAATTTTGTGTTGTATTTTTGGGGCCTTCCGCCGAAATTTTTTTCATATTTTTAATTTTAATAAAGAGCAGGACGGGGAAATAACAAAATGTTATTATATGCTAACGTACAATATGTTTAATAATCTAGGAAACCCTAAAATATTTTAGGGTTTGGTCACTGTATTGTTGGGAGGATGTGAAGTTCGGGAGCTACCAGGACCAGGTATCGAGACATTTGTTTTATGGAGATACCAGCAGTGTGTGTAGTTTGTCCTCTAACTGAGCAAGCTTGCATTCACCTCGTTGTCAGTGACATCTTCTTTACAACCGGTTCATACAGTGTTAGGGTTCCGTTCACCCTGTCCTAGGTATTAGTCAATATTAAACGTCAACGCAGCAGAACTCTTCATCAGGATCACATTAAACTGTTCACACATATTATTTTAGGACCTAAATCAATTAATGACTGAGAGCAGGTCTTATTAATTCACACTAAGTTGTTTTGTTGTAGTTTCAAGATATTTCTAAAGAGGGATAGATTTCTAGAGTTTAGTATAAATGAACATTAGATCCCAACAGTTAAAAATAAAGAGGACGATCCCCTTAAATGTTGCGGTTGCGACAGTGGCGTAGATGGAGGGGGGGGGGTGCAGGGAAGACAGCTGTCCCCGGGCGCAGCATCATGGGGGCCCCAAATTTAATTGGGCGAATATTTTTCTTTTGCTCTTCTGCTTGCAACATGGGCGGAGGGGCAGAGAACCCCGACTCTGTGGTTGGGTGCTCGGCTACCTCTGGTTGAGAGTCCTTGAGTTCTACTTGGAGGAGGTAGATTCCGTTGTGAGGGAAACAGCTCAAGGCGAGGAGTCGGTTTGGAGGCAGTTATCGCAACAAGTGAAGCATCAAATACACGTTCTAAAGTATTCTACCACCACACAATACAAATACATTACAACTCCGTCTGTCTGTCTGTCATTATAACCGACCTTGAGTCTGTCTGTACATCTTCCTCCATCATCTTCCTACTCCCACTTCCTTTCCACATATCTCTTCAAATAAACCAAATTAACAAATATCTGCTTGTGCTGTTTAGATAACCGACCCTGACGTAACCCAAGTGAACAACCGAGTTATAAAAATAAGTATAAAAAAACTTGTATTTCTTTGTTAAATAATAATTAATATAAACTGCCATTTTTCAAAACTGGTCTTTTTTTTTTGTTTCTGTATTGTTCACCTTAGTTGTATCTATGTGCAAAATTTGGGGAAGATTGAATGAAGGTAAGTGGTTCAACATTGGGGTAATAGGTGTGCGATGAAACTTGAAAAGCAAATAAATTTGACGCCATTTCTTTTTTTTTTTTTGTTTCTGTATTGTTCACCTTAGTTGTATCTATGAGCAAAATTTGGGGAAGATTGAATCACGGTAAGTGGTTCAAAATTGGGGTAATAGGTGTGCGATGAAACTTGAAAAGCAAATAAATTTGACGCCATTTTTTTTTTTTTTTTTTGTTTCTGTATTGTTCACCTTAGTTGTATCTATGAGCAAAATTTGGGGAAGATTGAATCACGGTAAGTGGTTCAAAATTGGGGTAATAGGTGTGCGATGAAACTTGAAAAGCAAATAAATTTGACGCCATTTTTTTTTTTTTTTTTTATTTATGGTTTCTGTATTCTTCACCTAAGTTGTATCTATGTGCAAAATTTGAGGAAGATTGAATCACGGGAAGTGGTTCAAAATTGGGGTAATAGGTGTGCGATGAAACTTGAAAAGCAAATAAATTTGACGCCATTTTTTTTTTTTTTTTTTATTTATGGTTTCTGTATTCTTCACCTAAGTTGTATCTATGTGCAAAATTTGAGGAAGATTGAATCACGGGAAGTGGTTCAAAATTGGGGAAACGGAAATGTGCGATGAAACTTACAAAGCAAAGTAATATAAGACCAGTAAAAAAGTACGATAAAATTACTAAAACGCTTAGTATTTTCTCGTCAAGATCGACGTATTAGCTTTTTGTCCGTTTAAAAAAACCTTTACGAATTGTGTCGCCGCCGAAATCTATTTGATATAACGTATAATTGATCTATTCGAATACGTGTTTGGAGAAAGAATCGTCGACGAAATTCCATTCCGATCTAAAAACATAGGAAACGCAGAGGACGAGATCACATGTCGGTTAA
The DNA here is from genome assembly GCA_951217055.1 of Gerris lacustris. Lineage (NCBI taxonomy): Eukaryota > Metazoa > Arthropoda > Insecta > Hemiptera > Gerridae > Gerris > Gerris lacustris. The sequence continues at coordinate 632,471 of OX578279.1, read as the reverse complement.
GAAATTAGTCGACACCTGTTTCTATCGAATAGAAAATAGAAATATACACTGAGGCCCAAGTGTTTAATTCTCGGGCCGCGCTGAATTAACTTGGGCCGAGATATTAAAAACTCTACTCGTTCATATCAAATGTACCTCGTCTTAAAGGAAATAGACATATTCGAACCGTTTGCCGATCTAACGTGTTTAAAACGAAAATAACATGTTTCTGTATGTTCCGTCACCGAATGGAAAAGTCAAACCGACACTTGTCAAATCACAACCAATGTACACCGTGTCCACATAACATAACAAACACTATGATAACGCTTGCAATCGTGTTTGAAACAAGGGCCAAGTAAATATACGAACCGTAGGGACACTCAAACAGCCCACCTGCTTTGAATTTCACGTTTATAACTGCCGCCGATCCGATAACTCGAGCCCGGCAATATCCTTATTTCTACAAGTGGAAAAATAACGTCCAGTCGCGAAAAGTCTTTCTGATATCAAATCAGGACCCTTCGTGTCCAAGCCGACACTTCCCGGACCTCGGACCCGTTGCGAACCAACACTTGGTGGCACGAGTAACTGAAGGTGTTAACGCGTGCTTCCTTATTCAAATAGGAAGAGACGGTAATCATTTCCGCGGTGTAAAGTTGGAAGCGGATAAAACGGAACCACGTGTAGAGGAGGCTGACCACAAAGTGCATTCACTGGAGAACCGTCCGCTTCGACGAGCACGCTAAACACTGGCTCATTAAAACATCTCCATAACGTTAATTAATAGCCGTCAATATCAATTGTAATATGCAAGAAAAATATAAAGAAAAAAGTCGAGAAGCGTCGACAGGGCGGACGCGTAAAGAAAAGTGCGTTGGAAGACGCCGAACAGCTGCTTATCTACGTCGAGATGAAAGTGAATGTATAACAAGGACGCTAACGAGATGCTGCGAGCTTCAGCAGACCGGCGCTCCATCTTCAGCTAAATGAAACGCTCGCTCCACTTGTCTACCTACCCGTGAAAATGACGTGAAAACCCGTAGAGACAGAGCGGACATTGAGTGCGCTTTCCTTTGCACCGTCACTCTATAACACTCTCTTCTATTAGAAATGATTGACACACTTTTAACCCAGAAAAGAGTAAAAAAAAATATTATAATACGCACACACAGATCTAATTCTTCAACTAGATGTGTGTCCAACACAAGAGTTTCTCACATGCATGGGCGTCGTCAGCAGTACATTATTGGGGGGGACACATTCTGGGAGGGGGGTCCGGGGGTCCTCCCCCGGGAAAATTGTGAAAATAAGACCTCCCAAAACAGCGTTTTTATGCATCTCTTAGGTGAAATTTGATTTTAATACTTTGTATAAGTAAACTTACGGTCTAGTTCGTTTGTAACATAATAAAAGTTGTGGGTGGTCGAGCTATGGCAGCTCGCAGACGAAGGGGAGGGGGGGGGGGGGGAATTAGCATTCCTTAGATAAAGTTTTCTCTTTTCTAAGAATTTTAGGAATTTTTAGGAAAAATTAGCATTCTTTAGATAAAGTTTTCTCTTTTCTAAGAATTTTAGGAATTTTTAGGAAAAATTAGCATTCTTTAGATAAAGTTTTCTCTTTTATAAGAATTTTATGAATTTTTAGGAAAAATTAGCATTCTTTAGATAAAGTTTTCTCTTTTCTAAGAATTTTAGGAATTTTTAGGAAAAATTAGCATTCTTTTAATAAAGTTTTCTCTTTTGACTTCAAATTGTAAATCTGCACTATTTGGCTCCCCATTTTCGTACTGTCCGATTTACTTCGTTATTGGGGTTTCCTTGGTAAAACAAAAAAAAGAAACCCTTAGGCCCAATTCACATACGAGTGGTGTATGGCACTGGCGTGGCGATGGCGTGATGCGATGATCGGTCATGGTGGACCCCCTCTGCCACGCCAGTGCCACGCCATACCAGTGTACATTAGGCCATTGGTTAACATAGAGGTGGCACAAACCAGCGCCACGCCAGAGCCACGCCATTGCCACGTCAGTGCCATACGCCACTCGTGTGTGAATAGGGCCTTATAGTTTCGTTTCTGACTTTGTCTGTCATTTTGTCACTCTGTACGGTTCTAACTTTTGAATCAAAGGAGACAAAAACTTGAAACTTTCCAGTAGTAAAGATCGTTTTGACGCGCACACTGAAATAATATAGCGAACTCAAAATTATCAGCTGTTCAAATCCAAAATGGCAGATAATTCATGTCAAGCGAAATTTTTTTTTTAGTGGGGTATCAAATGAAATGTATTGAAGAGTAGATTACAAAAATATATATGACTTATAGATTTTGTTTAATTTTCCATGCCATCTTGTCAAAAACATTTTGTCCCCCCCCCCCTCTAAAACTATATTTCTGCTGTTACTAAAAATATAAAAAAAGATAAATCTGCGGGCTGATGGGCCATAAAAAAAAATAAGAATAGCAATTTGACTGATTAACTAGGAATCCAAAATGGCGGATAGTTCCAGTCATTGGAAAACATTTTTTTTTTAATTTTGAGTGGGGTATCAAATTAAAGGTATCGAAGAGTAGATTACATAAATATATAACATTTGTGGATTGTGTTAAATTTTTCATGTAATTTTTTCAAAAAAACATTTTGCGTTAACCCCTAAAACTATATTTCTTCTATTACTAAAACTATAAAAAAAATATGCAAAATCTGTAACTTTTTATACACATTTTAGTAAAAAAAGTGGGAAGGGAAATATGAATTTTTATGAACGAAGGAACCCTTTTAGTAGCTTGCTGGCAAGTACATGATGGGATTTTTTGTAATATGAAAAGGAACAGTTCGAAAAATAGACTTTCAATTGGTGTGGCACATAGCTTCCTTGCATCCTATCACGTATGTTATAGATTTTATGCTTTTACAAACCATTATTGTCTAATTTCTTTTCTCCCGTTTTTTTAACGTGTCAAAATAGTTTTGATTTTTTTACATGAACTCAAGTATCAATTTTTCAAAAGTTAAAAAGCGCAGATGGTTCAAATTAATCTGGGGCCATCTGCAGGTAACTTTCGACTTTCAATGAACTATAAAATTTTCATACAAATCCGATAAGTACTTTTGAAGCTATAGGTGTAAATAAATGTGTGTTTGTGTGCATGTGGAAGAGAAACAAATGAGCGCAAAAAGTATAAAACTTATATGGGACCAACAATGAGCTAATTATGACCTGCCATATAAATTTCACTAAAATCGGACCTGTAGTTTTTAAGATATTTTGGTTCGGAAAAATTGACCGACAAACCGATAGACCGACAGGCAAACAGGGAATCAAAAACTTTCTCTGATGTCTGAAACGGATTTCTGTCTGGGATTTTTTGAAATCAGGGACATAAAATATTTGCGTTCTTCGGAACGATCACATAGCTTTCATTACCTTCGGTAAGCTGAGAAACAAAACCGAATTAAATCGCACGTATAAAAATAGGTGGGGCAAATATGCAGATTTACCCCACGCAATAAATAACATATTTGCCATCATTTTGAAAAGGGGGAGGGGGAGGAAACACTAGGTCTTCACACAAAGTATTTGTAATTACTGATAACAGGTTTTGGCTACTTATAGCCATCTTCAGATTCTAAATTAGTTGTTAACCGTTAACAGTACGCAGTATCATTGCGACATACAATGGATATATATATATATATATATATATATATATATATATATATATATATATATATATATATATATATATAATTATTGATAAAATATATGTAGAAAAGTAAATACGGTTGACATATTTTAAAGTTGCTTTAGGTTAAATTCTTTATTACATCTGAAATATTGGGGGGGACGCGTCCCCCCTGTCCCCCCCGGCGACGACGCCCGTGCTCACATGTACTCGCACGGCAGAACGAGTTAACTCACTATGATTAATCAATTAGCCTGCATTAATGCTTTTAACATTTGCGTCGCAACAAACAAACAATAGTTGGGAATAACATGAAAATATAATATACATTACAAAACAACAACCTTAAATAAAGGCATTGAACAATAAAAAAGCAACTAGGTTTAGATTTAACTAGAAATACGTGGGACTTGTCTTACTAAGGAAGTAAGAGAAGATTACAAGAGAATTTAATGCATATTTGTGGTAACAAGTCAAACCGGACAATGGAGCCGGCGAGGCTACTCCCAGGACTGAGAAGCAAGGCAGGTAACGACCTTCAAGTAACACAGGCAGGTCCAAGGACGTGCTTACTATCAGCTGATAATAAGCATGCATAGTGACGTGGTGGTGGCGCTAATAATGACCTTGACCTAACAGCTAAGTAGATAAACACTCGAGTACCAACTCAAGGTTTTCACGTCGCTTCTTCAACAAGTGCTTTAATAATACATAGACTGCAGTCTTGTCTCGCACACGCACCTTACAAACCGCACGAGTACAACCTGAGTTCCACCTCATGAGTACAACCTGAGTTCCACCTCACGAGTACAACCTGAGTTCCACCTCACGAGTACAACCTAAGTCCGACCTCACGAGTACAACCTGAGTTCCACCTCACGAGTACAACCTGAGTTCCACCTCACGAGTACAACCTGAGTTCCACCTCACGAGTACAACCTGAGTTCCACCTCACGAGTACAACCTGAGTTCCACCTCATGAGTACAACCTGAGTTCCACCTCACGAGTACAACCTGAGTTCTAGTGCACCTTAAATCTTAACAGACGCGTACATTACATAAGGTTGATCTGTAGGACACAACTCGAGCCAGGATCTCCCACGCACCTAATCATTTCGTTTAGTGTTTAACATTTCTTCCTGGTCACGGCTTTTCCTCCTTAAAATTAATTATTTTTTGTTTTTGTTTTTCTTTTCCAATTATTTATTAAAAATAATGCTACCCGGCGTAAATTTAATTAAAAGGAGGAAATTTGTTTAAAAATATGAAAAAAATGATAATTGAACTTTTACGGAATTACAATACTTTCTTAACATTATATAAGTGCTTCTGATATGATAAAGTAAACAAAAAAAAACTTTTAATAAACTTATAGCTATTATTAAATAATTATTTTTGTATTATCTACGATTTTTATTGAACAAAATGTAATTATTATAAAAGTGAGTAATTCTCTGTCGTGCAATTTACTGCTTTAATTTAATTTTGTTTTGCTTCGTTTGAATTAAAATACGGGCCTTAGCAAGAAGCTTTAATTACGTCGCAAAATAGACTAAATACCTAGACCAAGGTAAATAACAACTAGGCAGTTTAATAGAAAATATTTCTATTAAATAAATAACAATTAAAAACAACTAAATAACAACTAAATAACAACTAGATAACAACTAAATAACAACTAAATAACAACTAAATAACAACTAGATAACAACTAAATAACAACTAAATAACAACTAAATAACAACTAAATAACAACTAAATAACAACTAGATAACAACTAAATAACAACTAGGCAGTTCAATAGAGGAGGTCTGGTTCAGTGTTACGAGATGAGAGTTGACACAGGAAACTTATAATTATAAGCGTTATTATTTATAAGTCTCCTCGAGGTTTAAACTTAATTATAATATATTAGTCATGGGGCCAGTATTAATAGGTTTTAATTCAAGAGCCACTGAATACTCTTATTTGCTAACAAATTACAGAGAAGTTAAGTTTTAACGTGTTGAAAATGTTAGATTGCCCCGGCTCATGTCGTACTCCAACATTATTATAACTTCAGATAGCCAACTTGGTCTCTACACATGGTAGCGAAGACCCAGGGTGCATCTTGGTGTTTCCGAGGGTTGGTGAAACTGTGATCGACGCTCTCACCTCCAACAACTATCCCGACACCCCAACACAAGGTTCAAATCCCGGAGAGGGCAGACATGTTTCTCAGTTCACCAACCACATCCGTTGTCTCGCACCGAGTAAACAAGTCACCTCTTCTGCTTGTAATCTCCTCTGACCGTCCGACGTTAAAAAATAAAAACCTCGAGGTTCGAAGTACACCAAGTTGAGCTACTCGTCACTATTAAATTATTTATATTATTCAGATTGAGGTGAATTTCCGTCTGGTTCCATCGACCACGTAATCTAATAAAATTGCGAAACAGGTATAATTCCTCTGCTACGAGAGGCAGCTGTCAAATCATATCGGACAGGACAACAGACACTAATTAATCTCTCGTTAATTACTCTGTCACAGATAACAAGTGATAACGACTTCCGCGAGCAGAAAACGCTCGCCTTATAGTTTAGCAGCTCGTCAAGGGAACCCACGTAGTAATATCGTAAACAGATAACAGGTCACTCGTAATGACAACTCAATATCACGTCATTACAAATAGACCGACAAAACTAACAGGTTTAAACGACACGACTACAGTCTCTTCCAATAGAGACTGCTGATATTAAATTATCAAGAGCATTACTATTTATCAGTAATCAAGAGGCCAGTAGACTTTTGCTTCTGTAGTTTTATTCTCTGAGCGCCGAATAAAGCGTGTAAGCACTAGATCTAGATATTTCTCAATGTGGTAAAAAAATGAGAAATATTGACAAGGCAGCCGGTTTCCAACAGTTTAATCGTTAATCATTAATCTGCCTGTTTGATTCTTGTGGTTCTTGTTGGTTTGCCGTTACAACCCAGGGTTGCACAGACCCCTGTGCCACGACAAACAACAGCCTCCGCATCAGTCACACCGATACAAAGAGAAAAATCAATATAAAGACGACGACAGACAGCCCGGCGCGGCGTTTAGTCTCGGTCATGTTATACACTGAATGTGTCTATTAGTCTTCACCTTTGTTTCGATTTGTTTGAATTCCGGCGGTGGAATATCAGTTGGAAAGAAACGGAACGGGCAGATCCGAGTGAGCTCGGCGAGCCGACCCGGGACGAGGCGGCCTTAACACGTCCTTAGAAAGTAGGACGCAGTGAAACGAGACTTGTAACAACAAATTCTCGCAGAAATAAAATATATCATCAGGTACGGGGGGGGGGGGGACTTCTGAAATAAGTTTAAATTATACGGAAGAAGAAAGAACAGAGAGAGAAGTGAAGCACGGAGAGCCGAGTCAAGTGAAGCCGTGAAGTACGGAGAGCCGAGTCAAGTGAAGCGGTGAAGAGGACTTGCAAGTAGATACTTGACTATGCTGTCAAGTGAAACTAAGTCAGAGCTGCAGTAGGTTCCACTGACCTCGTGCACTGTCCTAGTCCACTAAGTACAAACACCGCATCCCTAATCCACTCGACTCGCCACTTTCCTCCGCTTTACTCCAACCATTTCAAAACCTTACCATACCGTTACGCCAAAACTTGGTTTTATCTAAAACTAGGCATCTCGAGGCTCCTCACCTTGTCCTCCCAGCTACACTCATCTATATCTGTCACATAAAAATTGCTAAGGTTTATTTTTTTAAGTCTTTCGACAAGATTCCTGGTGGATTCAAGTAGGCCATATAGAGCATTAAATTTGGCTTCGGATGAGACCGAGAACTAATTCTATTGACCACCCGCTAGCAAACTACGGTAGATCGAAGTTGGACAAATTTTCCTCGTATACGAAACATTTTCGTTTCAACGTCAGTTTTTCTCAAATATCTTCGAAAATAACCTGATTATCATAAGACTATTCCGTGTTAAAGTTTTAGAGCATTAAATTCTACGTCGAATGAAATCGAGAGCGAATTTTATGGACCACCTGGTACCAATGCAGTGGGTCAAAGTTGGACCGATTTTTCCCATCGATGAAAAAAGTCGGTTTCAACTTCAGGTTTTAGGAAATATATTGAAAATGATAAATGTCAATTAGACCGATTGCCAAGGTCGGTTTCGATGACTCAGGAGCAATTCCTTTAAATACAGGAACAAGGAGCGACTCAGCTTGATTCCTAAGAGGTTGGAAAGTGAAGGCATTTAAGTCAAGCAAGCTCACGAGGATGCTGGCCATATGATCGTCGTTACAGTGATCGAAGTCGCCCAGTGTCATGAGACGGTTGCCATAGTCGACGAGGATACGGATTTATTGGTCATCCCCATCGCTTTAGCCCATTGTTTCTGACCCACTTCTATACATATATACCTAAAGTTGAATCATCCATTTTAATTGATTTTAGCAAATGGACCAACCATTTTTGAAGATATTTTCTAAAACCTGAAGTTGAAACCAACCATTGATGATGAAAATTGGTTCAACATTGACCTGCTGTAGTTTGGTAGTGGGTGGTCAATAGAATACGCTCTTGATCTCATTCGACGCAGGATTTAATGCTCTATAACTTATATTTAAAGCATTTTAAAGAAACTTGATCGATATTATGGAGTAGTGTAATATGAATGGAAGTAGCATTGTAGTAAAAGCCGTGATGCACAATAATATAGTTTACATGGGGATCTCAACATGACTAGGGTAGGGTGGAAGCGTTACAAGAGACCAAGACAAGCAACAATATACTGGCCCTACCCAGTATCCTGACTATGTGTACGCGACACCACCTAGTCCATATCCGTCCGGTGTTTAGTTAGCAAGGTATTGGCAGAGTTGGACAGCTCACACCGAGCTTCTCCCGACATCTATTTATATGGGGCGGAGTGTTGACCGACCCGTGCCAACTATAACATTATGGACTCTACAGCTCATACGACACTCTACTAATATCTCGCGGCTCTGCAAATAAGTATAACGTATACACGAGTTTAACCAACATTTATTACTTGAGAAGGTTTATTTTAGTCAAGCCTAGGTCTGAGTACGCATCCACTGACCTACACAAATTCTATTTTTTTCCTCGCTGTGCGTAAAATAGAAAGTTATTAGTGTTTATGTTTGTTTCTCTTACGTAGTTAAATATGAAGAAGAGAAAGAGAATGGAAACACTTTCTCCGGACAAACAACTATTTGTCTTACAGTGACGGCTTTACACAGGCAACATCCGGCGTCAAAATACAATACAACCCCATTCCAGAATAATACCCGACGTTATTATATTCTGACAAACCACCAGAGCTAAGCCGGTACCGATATAATGTAATGAACATACTACTACTAACTAGATATTACACAAATAGATCAGCCCATCATAAACGATAAATATACAGTTATATGTACATGCTGACACAAATTAAAACGGTATTTGAAACTTAAATTGTACGGCAAACCTTTGACACAAACGAAATTCGAGACTTCGGCTCGATTAACGCGTTGTAGTCGCTTCGACATCACGGATCGGCCGCTTGTAACGGTGTCTGTCTGTAGGGACGTATGTCTGTACTGTAGCTGAGACTGTCTGAGGGGAGTTTGCCTGTAGCGATGTCTGTTTGTCCGTCCCAACAAGAATAACCGGTGATTTGGAGTGTAACCTGATATTCGGATAAGCTGTGCACTTATAGGAATGGAATGAGAAGTAATTGAATTGTTTACGTGACTACTAGCATCGATCTGCTGACGAGTAAATGAAAGTCCGTACAGAGTACGGGGTCCGAGTAAACAAGATAAATAATAATTCTTTGTTTCGACTGAAGATCGCACCAGATAAATGATCCGGTCCTCATCGATATTATCCTACAAAAAAAAAAATAAACATTACAAATTTAAAAGGACCGATAAATAAACATATTTAAAGGACGTGCATAAAAATCAGTAAAAAAAAGTATTTTTGACCATTTGTGATATTTTGCGTTAGAGGGGTTGTCGCTGTTACTCTACCTGACGGTCGTGTCGCATCCATCCCGAAAATAAGCAGGTTTTAAATTGAATTAGTATCTACCATGTTAAAAAAGTGAATATTCAACAAAACGTGTCGGACATTCGGGGTTCAAAGATAGACGGAGGGCTAAACGCGACACGTGGAGTAACCCACCCGTACTTTCCCCCCTTAAATGGCCGATTCGAAGTGCTCCAACGCTAAATTAAATAATTTTCAAATAAAATCCGAGTCAGGTGCGTGGGTAGGGGTTTGGAATTCACAAGTTGTCGAGTCGGGTTATCGAAACAGTCTGTTATTTTATCGAATCACCGTTTTAACAATTTCACTTTTTCCTTCCTGTTTCTATTTTTAAATCATTGACTTTAGTTTGTCGGTTTCTGTTGTCAAAATCTTCGGAGGGCTAATTAACCCTCCCTAATCAAGCTGGAACTTGCCTCACAGACTCGCTACCAATACAGAAACATTCTAACAAAACAACTAATCGATACTGTTTTAATTAATTAGTTAAACAATTAAAACCACTCCCCAATAAAAGTATTAAATTACGGCTCTATATACGAATAGTCTGCCGATTAGTGTGGCACATGGCTTCCTCGAGTTCTATTTTGTAGATTCAATGATTTTTTGCATTTACAACTTATTTTTTACATTCCACTCTATTAGGTAATAAAATTATAACTATATTAGGAAATAGGTAAATTGGACTGACCGGTAGCTAGTTGATGGAAACTAAAAATCAGCTGAAACAAAGTAATATTAGAACAGCTGGAACGTGAGGCCCCAGCAGCAATGCCACAACATTGATTAAAAGAAACGTGTGTTGTGCTTGTAATGCAGCCCAGTGTAATGCAGCCCAGTGTAATACAGCCCAGTGTAATGCAGCCCAGTGTGATGCAGCCCAGTGTAATGCAGCCCAGTGTAATACAGCCCAGTGTAATACAGCCCAGTGTGATGCAGCCCAGTGTGATGCAGCCCAGTGTGATGCAGCCCAGTGTAATGCAGCCCAGTGTAATGCAGCCCAGTGTAATACAGCCCAGTGTAATGCAGCCCAGTGTAATGCAGCCCAGTGTAATGCAGCCCAGTGTGATGCAGCCCAGTGTGATGCAGCCCAGTGTAATGCAGCCCAGTGTAATGCAGCCCAGTGTAATACAGCCCAGTGTAATGCAGCCCAGTGTAATGCAGCCCAGTGTAATACAGCCCAGTCTGATGCAGCCCAGTGTAATGCAGCCCAGTGTAATGCAGCTCAGTGTAATTTACTAAGTGCGGTGCTTTGAATTAGTACAGGGTGGAGTTGTTAGTAGCACCCCGGGTTGTTAGTATGGAGGTAATTGTTGATTAATACTGAACTAGGACTGTGTAGGCGCGAGTATCGGGCGCCCCGAGCACAAGGCAGGGTATTGATCCCAGAGGTCGGGAGTCTTGTACTACCCCTCCATAACTAGGGATATAGCACAACTCACCCTGTCTAGAACACGCTCTAAACAGCCTTCCAGCGTCGTAAAACAAATCTTATCACTTCCTAATCAACTGTACTTGATCCTAGTAGTCATCAACCTAGACACCTCATCTCCACCCACACCCAACTAGTGCCCTTACTTTTATACCTCGTAGTCAGCCCTTCTAACATATAAACAACATTCCCCCACAAATACCTACCATGAACTAAAACACCAGTATTTCCAACTAATTATCAGACTTTTGTGCACGTGCTCGGACGAGAAATTCACGGCACCGTGAATTTTACGTCAGCTTCAACTGGATTTTACCGGAAAACCAAGAATTTATCTTTTTTTAATTTTTCATTCGTATTCTTTGTAAAGATGTAAAAGTAATGACTTACAAGGAGGACGAAGGAAATAATCTTGGAATGAACGGAAATTTAGCTTGGAAATAAAACCACATATTGGTAAATTCGAGAAACAAATATATAATGAGACGCGTGACTCCTGTCCGGACAAACTACCCGGGCATCCGTATTGTTTCCGAGTTTACCCAACATGTTCAGAACGACCACATAGCTTCCGTTACCTTCGGTAAGCTCGCAACCAAAATCAAAACAATTTTGATAGATTTAAGAAACGGGGGGATATGAAATAAATTTGACAATTAATTGGTTGGAAGAGCATAAAATCATTAAAGTATACGACATAGGACGCGAGGAAGCTATGTGCCACACTAATTGGCAGATTATTTTTTAAAAGCTTTTATTTAACTTGCAATGTATGTACATATGTTCGGGTCAAATCTTGCAACTGAATTTTAAAGCAGTTATCCTCAACCGATTGAATTTAAATTTTGTATACACGTTTAGTTTTGATGATAATGCATTGTCAGCTAAGTGACGTCATTCTAAATCCAATATAGTGGACAGCCCAAGATGGCGGAATAGTTATTTTTAAAGCACGCCCATGATATTGGTATCAAATGAAAGGGTTTGCTGAAAAGAATACGAATAAAAGCTTGTTTTAAAAATGTTTTTTTTAATACAATTATTTAATCAAAAGACGTTTCTCAAGATTTTATCTGTCCCAGGAATTAATTTAAAAAAATAGTCTGCCAATATATGAAAGAAAATATCAATTTAGCAAAATTTAAAGAGCACAGACTTCAGGTTGAAATTAATCTTGAGGTGTCTGCGGGCTACTTTCCACAAGCCGTCAAAATTTCATAAAAATCAGATAAGTACTTTTGAAGATATACGTGTAAATAGTAAATAGTGTTTGAGCGCATGTGGAAGGAAAAAAACAGAAGGTTGAAACTTATATGGGACCAACAATGGGCTAATTTTGACCTACCACCCAAATTTCATTAAAATCGGACGATTAGTTTTAAGATTTCTAATCGTCTAACCTAAGATTTGTAAGTTCGCAAAAATTGAGCGACAGACAGACGTGGAACCAAAAATGATCCCAACGTCTGAAACGGATATCTGACTTGGAATTTTTGAAGTCGGAGACATAAAAATTTGTCGTTATTCAGAAGCCCGGGAGCAAAATCATATCGGAGGGTAATTTTAAATAGGGGTTAAAAAAATCAAGTCAAATTGCACGAAAAATAGAATAGGCTAATAATAAATAGATATAACAATAAAAAATAGTTAAAAAGAAAAAAATTATAAAATAGATGATAAAGTTGAGGGATGATCCATATTATGGTTATTCCATATTACCCACGAGGCAAACCTACAAATAACTGTCAACCTCACAGCTCAACAATGGAAAGAGCCGGGGGAAAATTAAACTTTAAACTAACAACTTTATAGAGTATCCGAGATGCACAACACACCCTTCAACATGACAAATACCTTGCTGCAGTAACCTGTGTACACAGAGGTAGACAAAACTACAGACAGACACACACACAGACCGCATCAATAACGCAATACGCGAAAAAAAAAGTACTGCACTATGACAGCGCCTCCTCTCTACCTAACTAACAACTAATGTTTTCAACGCAAATTACTTGCTCTAAACCACTTGACGCACAATACATTTCTACATGAATGTAAATAAACCTCTCTAACACAAGTTTTTGTTCAATATTGTAATCACATTCGCATTTTCTTATTGACAGTAAAACGCTACATGCTTCGAAGCTGAGTCGTGCCATAGATTTCCTTAAGCATTTCCTAAAACATGAACTACAATCCAATTTAATTAAATCGGACAGTTATAGTTTTTCAGATATGTTAGTTCGTAAAAATCGAACCAACATATCGTGACAGACAGACACGGAACAAAAGAAAATGTCTCCTGATATCTAAAACGGATATCTGTCTATAGGAATAATTTTTGAAATCAAAGACAAACATTTTTCTTACTTAAAAACGATCTCATAGCTTCCGTTACCTTGGGTAAGCTCGGAAGCAATTGAGCTCTTTTTGAGAAGGAAGTAAGTTTAATGAAGGTTGCCCTCGGTACTTGGTACGGGGAATATGAAAGTAAGAAGCAAGGTAGCTCTAAATCTGTCTATACACTGCACACACTGACACACATCTACTCCTGTCAGTCTAAACAATACAAAGTAACTCGTCCAGGGCAATATTAAAATGAACATGTGTACCAAATTTCAACTAAATCACTCAAATGTTACTCAAGTTATTGTCATCGGTGGATTTGGTGACGGTCGGCATTGTGATGGTGGATTTAGTTAGCGGTGGTTTTTTCGGATACACACCCGGGCACCAGGCGCTGTAACGTGCCATAAGCAACTTCGTTCCAAAAATATTTAATTCAATCCATGTATTTTTTAAACACATTGAAACAGTGTTTTACAGGTGTTTGTTAACTTTGGGGTTTTCCGATTTTTAGGTAAATCAGATTTATTTTCATCAACATCTGGGAAACTACATTGTTTCTTTGGCCCCGGGGAAACGATTTAGAAGGTTAGATTTGTTTTCAAACGGACTAATGGCTTCCATCACATCGTCGGCACAGTCTGCCAGAACAAAATCACACTTTTCACAGTGATTATGGGTATTCGAAGCTAAAAATGTATTTTGTTATTTTTCTGAACTTGTTACATTTTTTTAAACTGACTAATTAGGGTCCGTAGGCAAAACCAAGCACCCTTATATTTTCCTGCGTGTGTCTGTCCGTCCGTCCTCTCGCGTGCTCTCACGGCTACACCTTTCGTCCGATCACTTTGAAATTTGGCATGTATGTGTCTTGTATCTAGCCACATATTTTAAAAATATAGCGACTTAAAAAAAATATTTTTCAAAAAAATTAGGGTAAAAAAACTTAAGGGTTAACATTTTTTTATTGTTTTTCGACACCGTGAGGGGTATCATATGAAAGGGTACGTCGAGCTGATTACAAAAATATATAATTCTTTGGATGTAACTTTGATAGGGCGAGCGTAGGCAAGTTTGAAGTGGGTGTGAAACGTGCCCCCCCCCCCTCACCACTATCTCGCTTATTTGAAGTGCAAAAATCTGAAAAAATTCCTGAACATTCTTCGACCAAAAGTAAAGATACCACTTTTTGGAAATTTCGAAAATAATATTATTTTATTTTTTATTGACAAAATACGTCTTTTTATAATTATGGTATTTTCGATGTATTTATATGGTTGTAGTCCGGTTCAGTGGCAAAAAAATACTTTATCAGAGTGTGTTTTGAGACTATCAGACCCTTAGAATGGTTCAAAGTAAGCTTTTTAGCATTTTAAAAAAACACTGTTTATACACTTTACAGTTAAACACTATTATAGTGTGGCCTACGGACCCTCGCTGTGTGCTGACTAGCACACACTTGACTTGTTTATTGTATCATCAAATCATCGGAACTGTCTTCCAGAAAAAAATCAGATTTTTCACAGTTTTTAGGGGTATTCGGAGCGAAAATTTAATTTTACAGCAGAATGTTATTTTTCTGAACTTGTTGCCAAATTTCATAGAAATAGGCCGAGTAGTTTAGGCTCCACGGACAACAGATATTTTCTACATTTTTTACTCAAAACCTTCTCAAATAGAATTTATTTGGAATTTTTGTTATGCAGCAGCATACATTTTTTCTTTATACACACTACTTTTAATTCCGGCGGAAACATATTAGAAAATATATAGCGGGCGTGAGGAGCCACTGCTCCAACATGCTAAAATACGATTCCTGTAACTCATCGATAATCAGTCCTGGTGATGGAAACTTTCATATTCGTTCAAATTGTAACCTTGCGGTTGTATCTAAAAATATATAAATAACACAATTTGTCCTTTATGTTTTGTATTTTTTTAAATAAATCCTTGAAAGAACCTGATTTTGAAAAAAACAAGGAAAAAAGACGGAGGACCTGAGCCCAACCTGACCCACCTTATAACCTGAACACTCCGCCGAATATACCATCTTAGTACACACACTACCAGGCAAACAAGTAATCTCGCCACATTCAAACACCTCCCACTTATTGCACTCACCAAATAATAATATTAATGTAATGGAAATAATTAAAAGAAACCGTAATTGTGAGTTGAGAACATATTTCACAAACTTAAAATTGATAAAGAAAAAATTACTAAAAAATGTTTTGCAACGAGGTTGATCTTAATAATTCTTTTTTTGCTAATTTCTAGTGCGTTCACGTTTATTTGTCTAACAATAACTGGCGTAAAAAGTGATCTATTTGAACAAAATTCGGCATCTCGGCGTTTGTGACTACTATACAGTTTCAGCAAACTTCAGCCTAAATTTGTATAAGATGGCAGCCGATATGGCGAACGACTAAACAAAAAGATTTTAGTCAATATAACATGTAATACTTCAATTTAAAGGTCTTCAAGTGAAGAAAAATATAATGTAAATATTAAAATTTCACGCTGTCATTTTCAAGATCTGGACAAGTGGAACGTCTAAACAAACATTTTTAGGAGCATGACATGCTGCACGTCGTTTTAAAGAGAAGGAATATAATACGTAACTTAATCGCAAAATTTTCATTCTTTCCGGACCTGTTCCCCGAAAAATGTTTCATGGTAGCCATATTGAAAACAAACATGACAAATTAAAGAGCAAAAGTCAAATATTTCTACGCGAGTTGTTGATGGGCCGCATCACTCGTTAGAAAACAAGTTGATGTTATTCCTATATCACTGTTTAACTAAGTCATACAATTTTTATTTTTTCATATAAAGAGAAAGTATTGCGATGGTGTGAAAATTTGATTTTGATATTTTGATGGATTAACACGTTTTGAGGTCCCCTGAGTCCAAAAAAAAGTAGATTTAAAAAAATATCTGTCTCTCGTCTGTGTAGATTGTAGATGCATGGAGTGCAAACTACCTATAGCCGATTATGACGAAATTTGGCAAACATGTTCAGAAAAATCATAGAACCGGGGCGAAATCGAAAAATGAATATAAACTCCAAATTTGGGGGTGCTACCCCCCAAAAACTCTGAAAAAATGTGGAAAAAAACTTTAGTTAGTTACAGTGCCAGATTGGATTTGAAATGTCACTTAACTATCCGCCCTCACGTTGAGTCTGCTCTGTAATTTACAAGTTGAAATGTTTTAAAATCCCCGATGATTTACTTGCACAAACTAATACATCGTATAAACAAGGACTGGAGCGCAAGTTTCGCGCGACATCCGTCATAAATCATTACCCAAACCAAATCGAAATATTAGTTTTTAAAATTTAGTCCGTTTAAATAAGTTTCTAACAGTATGGATAGCTCGATTACCGGGAAATTATAGTTAGCGAGATATCGATGAAAATAAATCTCATTTTGCTGAAAATCGAAAACCAAGTGTAAACCATCTGCCCAACACTTTGTAAATATTTTTGAATGATACTTTAATTAAATAAAATATTGCGACGGAATATTCTAATTGGCTTGGAGGAGGAAACAGTCAAGTGTGAGGTGGACCGAACACCCGGAGTTGCTTCCAAAGCAATGATGAGATCACCCACACTTAGAACACATCATACAATACTTTATACACAGTCGCTACAGACTTCATTATATTTATCTACCGGGGGAAAATAAAACATTCATTTACCATTGCTATCAGGTAAAGACTAGCGGCCGAAAGAGCGACCGCAAGAGAAGGCCCGTCAACCACGGCAGTCGGCTAAACGACTGCGCCTGCGCTGTGAATTACAATGCACCTCTACTTCTCACACGGACTAGACAGTCGTTTCAAAACCATTATGATGTTAATCGTTTCCAAAGAAATGCAGGAAAAGAGAAAGGAAAAACATGGTTTAAACATAAAACAGATGACTAACCGGTGACTAGCGGCTCGAAACTCTTACCAGTAGCTTAACTGATGTTCTGACAATCGCACTCGCATTAGTAAGCGACAAACATGGCCGAGTTACAGACCAACCAAATATCTTGTTGCCAAGTAATCAATAACCTGGTCTCGTCTCAAAACTACTGGCTCTACTATTTGTGGAAAATGGTAAAAATACAGTTCCATAAACAGATCTCTCTCCATTAAACATTTCCTTATTGAGTTGCACAAAAACAAAAAGGTCTTGCAAAATAATTTATAATATTAAAATTCCCATTATTATTTTTGGAAAAATACTTGGTCAACTAGATTTATTTAGCTCGGAATTTTATTTGAAACGACCTCCAAGAAATACAAATAAAGATGTCCAACAAAATATTCCAAACGGCTGGAAAGCACAAGAAATTAGAACCTAAAAAGCTTATTTAGCAGACGACCTAGAACTAGATTTAGTAGCGATTTTAAGTCCTGTCAGAAAAACGGGTGTTTCAATGGATTGAAGAAAGGTTAAGTGATAAAGTAGAGTAAGTTTGAGCCGGGCGGGGTGGGTGAATATGAGCCACCGCTCACAGATATCTAGTGGTGTGTGTCACACATATATAGGTGGTAGTGAGTGTGACACGTATATACTCACTAGTGAGTCACACCAGCCCAAATACTTTCAAACTATTAATTATTAATAGAGAGCCGCCCCCCCCCCCCCCGTAGTCAACAACCAAGCTACTAGTAGTACTACTAGCCTCAACTAACTGACTCACCTGTCGACCACCTTCACCACAAACTAACGCTTTTACACTTCTAAAAAATCTATAAATATTTACTTGGACACGAAACGCTAACTTGGTTTCTCGATGTCGTTTCATCCACACAAATTTACTCTACCGTGGCTAAAAAGTTTCACTTTAAAAAGTGCCCCCCCCCCCTCAAATCTTAAACAGTTATTACCTCCGGAAGGGGTTGGACGCGACACTGCGGAGTGGTCTCACAAATAAATCCATGTAATGGCGTTTGCTTAATAACCTGTTCAAAAGTTATAGCTACAACTAACTTTTAAATACCCGCCTTTTTAAAACGGCTGGGTCGATTATGCTGGTTAACGAACTCGTCCTATGTGTTACATTGCCTACGAACCTTTTGAGTGCTGAAACCACATCTTCGGCCGTATTATTCTACAGTGTATTTCTGGTTTTATATAACATTGTTTTATCGCGGTTTCCTAGTTTATTTTTACATCAGTATAAACAATAATCAAAGACAGATAAACATTTGATTTCATAGTTGAAAAGAATAACAGATGTTTTGTTTAGTAAAACATTGTCCCACTGAGAGCCGTCTCTATCAACAATTATCTAAACATTTCATAACCTTTAGAAATAAAACTCTAAACATCTCCGCATAGTTATGCAAATACAATTAAATGCTACAACATGTCCAGTCCACTGAATATATATCTATATACATATAACGTGGAATTCAATTTGTTTTACATCTGTGATTAGAAGATGAATTAAAATTATGTCTAGTAGAAGAGAATCAAACGATGATGAGGCAACGCGTCGATAATCTGCTGGTAGGCGATTTACCAAGCTTACATATCTGTAATAGTTTTATCACTCTGTGCGTTTATTTTCATTTTTTTCTTCATAAATAAAATAAAGGTTGGTGAGCTAAGACCGGCAAGGAAAGTAAAGGTGAGACCACAACCTCACTACAACAACAGCAACACCAACAACTACAACAACGTCAACCACCACCACCGGCCACAAGTAGTTACACAAGTCCGCAACTCACACTCCGACAATTAAATAAATAGATGACAATAACAATTCTTACTGCATATACGCTTACGCGAGCGTTGCGCGCGAAAGCTTGGGCAGATAACATTGTCCAAAGAACTCGTCCTGGGCATTGGTAAAATGAACATATCTACCCGATTTCATCAAAAATGGTCCACATTTCCTCAAGTTATCGTCACACGTTTCACGGGTCGCGGACACACAGACCGACAGACAGACACGGACACGAGACTAAAAATGTTCCCTAATGTCTGAAACGGATGTCTGTCTTGAAATTTTTAAAATCGATGACATGTAATTTTTGCGTTCTCAAAAGTGAACACGATGCTTGCGTTACGTTCGGTAAGCTCGGGAGCAATAACGTGACTATAATACGTTTGAATCATTATGTATGATGGTGTAGTGTTTAAGTTAACGTCCGTTGATCTTTTCATTTATATTTGGACAATATTCTGGCATTTATAAAACCAAACTACGTTGTTTGTCGAACTACAGCGCTAATGTATCTCTTCTACTCGTCTTTATACTACAACAAGACTTGGTAATAACGTGCGGCTGTAGAGCTCGCTCCCAACTGTTATCTAGTGTGATTCGATTAGGAAACATTATAAAATACATTAAGTGAGATTGGGCTTTATACGGGTCGGTATTAGAAAGTATACGGACTGTGGTACCGTGTCAATAAAGCAATTAATTTACAATTTATCTTGGTACAGATTGTAGCCTAATCTTAATGGACTTGTTACATGTAAACAGATTTACTAATCTCCTTTTAGTTGGACAGTTTCTCTTAGATTTCCAAATTAGAAATATTGTGACAGCAGCCACACAGCCCTAATATAAGTACAAACATATTAACAACAAAATATTCTCTTTATCAAATAGTCCGGCAATTAGAGTAGCTTCCTCGCGTCCTGTCCTACACTTCAATCATGTTATGATTTTACAAACCGTTTTCAATCATTTTTTTTTTACGCGAATTAAAGTATGAATTTAGAAAAATGTAGGAGCGCAGAAGGATGAAACTAATATGGGACTTTTTTAGACTCAGGGGACTTCAAAACGAGTAAATCCTTGGAAATCTCAAATTTTCGCGTCATCAAAATACTTTCTCTTTATTTACTACGTATAATAGAAAGTAAAAAACATATTTCAATACAGCGCGACTTTTAAACACGGGATTTTCAACAATAAAATGATGGACACGTTAACTAGAGAAATGTATCTTCGCTACTAGGATAAGCGCCACTGATTGTACATTTACCACTACCACCGAGAATTAACGATTCTAGAAATAACCGACAAGAGTGACCGAGGTAATAATAACAGCTGGAAGGGGCAGGCCGGAGTAAACCGCTTCTGCAAGGTAGCACTCAGGGCCGCTCAGAGGATTTCCGGGCCCCTGGGCTAGTCAGCTTCTGGGCCCCTTTGACCAAATAACGGCCCGGGTTCGAGGGTCCTCCACGGAGAATTGTTTAAAATTTGAGTACAAAAAGATGAGTTTTAAGGATATCTGAGGGCAAAATTGTCCTTACAGGAAAAGATGTTTGGTGTGGACGAATTTTGAAGTTTAACTAAGATAGACTAAAAAACAAATATTTGAGTTGTTTCGTAGCTCGTAAGTTTCATTAAAAAACCTTCTTTTACACTTTTTGTATAATACATATTATAAAATAAAACATAATATAAATTGTTTGCTAAAATAGTGAGATTAAGAGTAAGCAAATCAAAATAGTAAAGTAACACATTTTATTTACAAAACTTACATTACAAGTAAAAATGTAGGTAATAGTTATTAATATCAGTGTGTTAATATGATTTGTCTGTCTGAATAAGACCAAAACATCACAAAAATCTAAGTAAATTCAAACTTCCATACTTATGACACATTAGGAATAATTTTAAGTTCATCACAATCAGTGGCGTAGCTAGGGCATTAGAGGCCCCTCGCCAAAAAAAAAAAAAAATGTATGAGCAAAAAAAAATGCGTTCAGAACTGAATAGGGCCTCTTGACAATGGTATATAGAAGTATAATTACAAGTTTGATTTAATTATGCTCTAAAGGGGCCCCCCATCGACATTAATAAAAAGCTAGTAGTTTCATTTTTTTTAATTTTGGTCCCCCTGCCCCCTGGCTCCGGGGGCCCGCCTGCAATTCGGGTTTATAGTTAAGCCACTGATCACAATATCCTTCTTGCCTTTTTGGTTGTAAAAAAACCAGGGCCACCCCCGGGGCCCCGGCCCCCTGGAGACTCGGGCCCCTGGACAATCGCTCCCCTTGCCCGACCTTAAAACTTCACGTACGTGGTTCAGCCCGTCTAGATTCCAAACCTGTTAAAGTGCTTTATTTTAATTTAAATCAAATTATAATTATTAACTACGGGAAACAGACAGAGAAAAATGCACTCCAGCGCCGGGATTTATTTTAGTATTTTATTAACAAATCCGTTTCGACGGAAGCAAATAGCAAAACTTACGACGTAACTTGAGATTTTTTTCTATTGAACAAACTAAATATACAAATAGACATAGACATGTAGATTCGGTCAATAAGTATAAATTTAAAAAAACGAAATGACGACGTGTGGATATTGTTAATTTGATAGTTTTACTACAAGTTGTTAACTAAACAAATGAATGAACTAATTAATGACTGACTGTGGTATTGAGGCAGGAGGTAAATATAGTACGAGACGTGGGCAAGTTGGAGGTGTCAGCGTAGTGGGTCCAACTTAGCTTACAAGATTTGCAGATAAAACAAGTCAAGTCAAAGCGTGTAGAAATCAAATACACACTAAATCAAGACAAAGAGAGACGGGCTAAGCAAGCAGTGAGAGAGTGAGAGTGATGCCTCACCGCTCTCAACTTGCTACTTGCTATAACATCTAATTATTATTCCACTACTAAGTTGTGTAAGTATACTGAGATTTACTTTACTTGACCGAGCTCTGCAGATCCACCAGCCAGCAAAATAAACAGGATCTAATCAATAACAATGTTGCTGCAACCTGCAGATAACGCAAAACTCGGTTTTTCTTATAAAAATGAACTTTACTCTTACAACTACTAGAATAACAAGGACAAGGTCATTCTATGACTAATACAGATAATTCCATTACCACTACAACCATCATTAAACCCTCAGTATTCAAATAATAATACTCACACTCAACTATCATCTTATTTATCTATGTCAACACACACACACATATATATATACATATATAATATATGCGTGTGAGTGAAAATGGTTATTTGATTACCATTGATTTTATTATTAATTATTATTTATATATATAAATAGTACAACAGAAGATATAGACTGATAAAAAAGTGTTACTGATATCTTTATTATTACTGTTTATGTTTTAGTAATGTACAAAAGGTACAAAATGATTTAATAATATTTGGTTATAAATAGAAGAAAACTACCGTAAAAGCAGAAGACTGTATATTAGGTCAATGAGATCAGTCACCAAAGCTGCCAACTTACTCACAACAAATATTAAATAATCCAGTTCTTATAAGTACATTCAGACGCTAATCTATTTTAACAATAGATTAAAAAATAAATTGTTCAAAACAAGGAAATACTAGAACAATAATACTTACTATCACGTCTAAAAGTAAACAAACCCAATATGATTTGAAATAAAATAACCAAAACGCTCTAAGGACCGAGTCGAAATAGTTTGGTCTCCAATAAACTCGTACAACTGTTACATCCTTAATTTGATCAGTTCTTCAACGAAAAACTCGATAAATATATTTGATTAATGTAAAAAAAAATATATTATGGAATGGATTAACCGTGAAAAGTAGGAGTCCCATCACTACTCCTTTTCCTTTTAGCTGGTAACCAGCTGATGGGCAAGCTATGTCCTGCCGACTAACTATTCTGGAGGACAACGAACAATCATCTCTAACAAAAAATTCTAGTTTGACGTCAGTTAGTCACTTCTAGGCCATCTCCTGGACTTGATTAGTTCAAAGATAAATGAAACGTTGATGGGAACAAGATAGCCAACGACGGACAGATGCAAAGACCTTGTCATTAGTTTTCTAATGGATTTATAAATCAGTTTACTACTCCACAAAATCCAAAACTTTTTTTATAAAAAAAAAAGAATAAATAAGGCTGAATACTGGATAGCGTGGAAATAGTTAGTTGACACAGTTTATAGTGTGAAGAGTTAACGTGATTAGGACTGGTACAGACAGACAGACTCCGGTTGAGACATGGTCCGGCTGAACAGACTCTAATCCGGCATTAAAGCGAGCCGAGCTGTCCTCAGCACCGATAACCTGTGAACCTGCACAGCCTCCACTACGAACCACCTCACACTTCACCTTGTAGCCCGTCTCCTGAAACAATTAGATTACACTGCCGTAGAGCGTGTCCCGACCTGGAGAACTTAGAGTCCAAGTCTACTCTCAACGTGGTGGCATAGCTTCTCTCATCTCAACACTGAGCTTCACGTAGCTTTAGTGCGGTTTGTGTGTGACGCTGTCTTCTACCACAGATCAACACTTATTGCCGCTGTTTTGTATTGCCTGCAAAGTTGCAGGTTATCCAATACAGACAGGCAAGGTCGCAGGCTATCATTTTTCAACCGAGTGAAGCTTTAATTGATTAATTTTGGTAATTAATTAATACGAGTGTATTAATTTGAGTGGTTTCTAATTAGAAAACATTCACTTATGTTCTAATCTCAGTAAACAGAATAATATAACCCAACCTAACAATTGAGTGACCTATGTAATCCGCGTAAGGGATCTGCCGCGGGAAAAGTAATCCAATGTTTTTCCGCAACGTCTATCCAAGTCTTCATCCGACGCAAACTTATGTAAAACTGAAAGAATTATTTCCAACATAATATAAAAAAAAACCCTAAGCAGTATTACTGGTCGAAACAATAAAAAATCCTTTTTAAAAACGAAGAAAATTCATAAAAATGTAATTAGGAGTAGATAATTAAAACGTTCTAATAAAGGGAACCGAATTAAAAATGAAAAGTTTAATTTTATTTTTGGAAGTGGAAGACAAAAAGAAAAGAGTCAAATAAAAGCAACATCTCGAGTCGAGGACCACCCTCAGTCGAGCACCCCGGGGGGGGGGCCTTCACTACTACAACTACTTCTACAACATCATAAAGCAGACTTTTATTAAGTCCAAATATAGAACGAGGCTAGAAACAAACCTGTGTTCACTTTCTCACGTATACGTAGCATTGTGACAAGCAAATTCCATCTTGCTGCATTTGCAAGTTTAAAAGTACCATGAGTCCGAAAGAGTGGTTTCAAAGAAATTTCTGTAGTCCATGCACACGCGAGCACCCTAAACTAACGGGCCATTTTCGATCAAATGTGCCACATTTGCAGACGAATTATAACCCGAGGAAATATCTAAAAATACATTTTAGCTCCTAGAAGCTTAGCTAGAAAACGGTTTCGACAATTTTAATTGACAAAATCAAAATCACAAGTTTTGTTAATTTTAATACGATGTTAACCGTATAAGTTTTCCCAGGAAAAATCTTGTTTCCAAAAAAATAAATGTAATTTCACTGAAAATCGAAATAGAAGTTTAAACAATCACCTGATAAAAACTTTGGGTAAATTCATATTGCACGTGTCAGGCCGAAATGTAGAGCACCTCTAACCTCCTCTAACCACCTCTAACCTCCTCTAACCACCTCTAACAACCTTTAGGAAATTTCTCTGGCACGTACACTATGAATTAGCCAAACTTTTAAACAAGTAAACAAATAAATTGGGTAAATGAGATATTATTGGATTTGAATGATTACTGTGACATGAGAGAGGTTAGTTCGAGTTGTCGTAGAATTCATTATTAATTCTCGATGGCATTTTAGAAGACTGGAGGTTAGTTTAAAGTATTATAAGACTCAACATTATCATTCTAGAAGATAGGTCTTCAGCTAGTTGAGTAAGGATTTTAATTGAAGAACGAGTGTGGAGTGACAAGGCAGGTTGAGGAGCGCTACCTCATGTTATATGAGTTGTCAAAGTTAAGATACTACTCATGTTATACTATGAGGTAGCGCTCCTCAACCTGCCTTGTCACTCCAGTATCTTAACTTTGACAACTCATATAATATGAGGCAGTGCTCCTCAACCTGCCTTGTCACTCCAGTATCTTAACTTTGACAACTCATATACATGAGGTAGTACTCCTCAACCTGCCTTGTCACTCCAGTATCTTAACTTTGACAACTCATATAACATGAGGTAGTGCTCCTCAACCTGCCTTGCCACTCCAGTATCTTAACTTTGACAACTCATATACATGAGGTAGTACTCCTCAACCTGCCTTGTCACTCCAGTATCTTAACTTTGACAACTCATATAACATGAGGTAGTGCTCCTCAACCTGCCTTGTCACTCCAGTATCTTAACTTTGACAACTCATATAACATGAGGTAGTGCTCCTCAACCTGCCTTGTCTCTCCAGTATCTTAACTTTGACAACTCATATACATGAGGTAGTGCTCCTCAACCTGCCTTGTCACTCCAGTATCTTAACTTTGACAACTCATATAATATGAGGCAGTGCTCCTCAACCTGCCTTGTCACTCCAGTATCTTAACTTTGACAACTCATATAACATGAGGTAGTGCTCCTCAACCTGCCTTGTCACTCCAGTATCTTAACTTTGACAACTCATATAACATGAGGTAGTGCTCCTCAACCTGCCTTGTCACTCCAGTATCTTAACTTTGACAACTCATATACATGAGGTAGTACTCCTCAACCTGCCTTGTCACTCCAGTATCTTAACTTTGACAACTCATATAACATGAGGTAGTGCTCCTCAACCTGCCTTGTCACTCCAGTATCTTAACTTTGACAACTCATATACATGAGGTAGTACTCCTCAACCTGCCTTGTCACTCCAGTATCTTAACTTTGACAACTCATATAACATGAGGTAGTGCTCCTCAACCTGCCTTGTCACTCCAGTATCTTAACTTTGACAACTCATATAACATGAGGTAGTGCTCCTCAACCTGCCTTGTCTCTCCAGTATCTTAACTTTGACAACTCATATACATGAGGTAGTGCTCCTCAACCTGCCTTGTCACTCCAGTATCTTAACTTTGACAACTCATATAATATGAGGCAGTGCTCCTCAACCTGCCTTGTCACTCCAGTATCTTAACTTTGACAACTCATATAACATGAGGTAGTGCTCCTCAACCTGCCTTGTCTCTCCAGTATCTTAACTTTGACAACTCATATACATGAGGTAGTGCTCCTCAACCTGCCTTGTCACTCCAGTATCTTAACTTTGACAACTCATATACATGAGGTAGTGCTCCTCAACCTGCCTTGTCACTCCAGTATCTTAACTTTGACAACTCATATAATATGAGGCAGTGCTCCTCAACCTGCCTTGTCACTCCAGTATCTTAACTTTGACAACTCATATAACATGAGGTAGTGCTCCTCAACCTGCCTTGTCACTCCAGTATCTTAACTTTGACAACTCATATAACATGAGGTAGTCGATATTTTAGTTTTCAAGATTAAACATCTATTAACTGGAAAATAACAGGTAACAACAGCTTTCAAGATAAAAATCATCTAATTTGTCGTCTATTTCGAATGCGAGGAAAATGCCGTTTTTCCCGATGTAACATTCTATTACAATTATTGTGAATCTGGGTACATAATGGACTACAATCTGGAATAGACAGGTCAAGAGTTAGTGGCTCAACTAGGAAATCCACTGTCCACAGTACACCTGGTACTGTGCACTGTCCACTGTACACCTGGTACTGTGCACTGTCCACAGTACACCTGGTACTGTGCACTGTCCCCCGAGTCCATTCTACATATCACACCAGTCAACCAATCCTTCACTTGATTATTATCATTAGTATATATATATATTCCATTTAAGAAAACAATTTTCTTTTTATATTGGGTAGGTACACCACACACCATAATAACGAGGAAAATTAATAAACTTAGAGAGGATTGTATTAGAAAGACAAAGAAAATGATTTATGGTGAAGAGGGATATTTAAGAATTAGATAGTAGAGTATTATACTTGGATAACGACACACTAGAGTATATTCGGACCGAGCAAGACAAAGTTAATTTAAACTTAATTTATAAAACGTTGCTTTACCTTTACAGCTGATAAAAAACGGTAAGTGCCTTACCGGACCAAAACGAGAATGGAAGTTGACTTACTTCATTTTCGCCAGTATTTATTGAAAAACAGACAGTAGACAGAAAAAAAGTTTATATTTAAGAAATGGATCATTTGGTAAGACTGGCTTTACAAGTACAATGGGGTAGGCAGGTATGAGGCAATGTTAAATTTAGTGCATTAGTGAGATGAACATTGTCTAGTTACGGACGTTCCTCTGGTAAACATAACCACCAGTACCGAGACCACTCAATCCCACTATCCACCTTAGTCAAACTTTCTTCCTTAAATCTCATTTTTTCTCCATTTAAATGAAAAAGTTAATTTGGGGATCCTGATCCTGTATAAATATTAAGAGGCTTGATTTAACAGGTTAGAAAAGAGATTTGAGTGGGATCTACGATTGATTTAGTGGCGGACTTGTACAGGGACAGGTGAACTTAGTTAGATAAGAGATAAGGTTACCGGAGTCAGTTGTTGGTCGGGGAGGCTGTAGTGCGAGGGCGAGGGTTTGGGTCTCCTCCGGTGACTGGACTTCTCTTGTCTCGGAGTAGACATTTTCACACCGGAAAAACAAAATCACTCACAACCGCAGTTTCCAAATAAACAACTCTACAGCTCTATTAACACACTCGCAACTCCACCACAACTACGATAACCGAGTAATTACGTTGACGTGCTCGCACTCGTCCGACAGACCGAAAATATAACAACTTAATTATTGATAAGACGAGTCCGCGATGATAAGGGTTGTAACTGTAGGAGGGGACGGACGAAAACACTTCCCTGAGCGATGTGGACGCTGCGGCCTCGGCCGCTTGACTGAAGTGAAGGTGGGATCGGTAGGTCGGGGTGGAAACGAACAGAGCGCTCCCAGCGGCGCTGCGGGTAACCGTCGGAAACCAACCCCCTAAAACCACGACTTTTGTTCCTTATCAACAGATATTTCCCTGATAAGTCTAATTAATCGGTCCCCGTACATTGTGTCTAGCCGTGTCTAGAACTCAATACGACCCGGTCTCGTTCCCAACTCTAACCTTATCAATATTTTTTTTACAAATAAATGATCCAAGTATGTGCTTTCAGATCCCACAAATAGGACGAGTTCAGCCTAATCAAGATGGCGGCCGTAAAGGCGGTAAAATGAGGAAGAAAAAAATTGTTGTCTACGCAGCAAATTTTTTATTGTTATAATGTTGGCAATAACAGTTTATACTATTATCTCTATCTTATAGCATTATATATATTATAGTTTAATAAGCAATATTTAATAAATAAACGTTTTAATAATAAAATAATTTGTTTATATTTGTTAATTCTGTTAAATAAGTTCAATGAATGTTAGATCTTTAATTAAAATAATAGCGGAGTCACTGGCTACACTGCAGCTTCATGTAAACATCCAACATCCATATTATTATTATTATTGAAGTCTTTCTAGATTAGACTAAGACTAGCTATACTTTTCTTGATTTATCCTAGTTACTTTTTTTCTTCTAAGTAATAGAAGATATCATTAATACTTTTAGTAATTTGTTAGTAAACATATAAATAAATATTTTATATTGCGTGCATTATTCATTCACAAGTTTTGTGTGTATAAACTTGTGTTTGCAAGTTTTGTTGTTATAGATTCAGTTTGCTATTCAATTATTGTTATTATTCCCAAGCTTCTTATTTGATTCCTTTATGAACATTAATTTTAATTAATACATAATTCGATGTTGGTTTGCAGCCCCTGTTTTGTTGGCTCCCTAGCCATATCGGTATCACCAGACACCAGAAATGAAAAAGTGGACGGAGAAGCAAAAAAAGCAATTTTGAATGGACAAGTAGTCCATTCAAATAAGTAATTTGAAAATTAACACATATTAGCTAAAGATTTAAACAAATTTATCAAAAACATAAAGGCAATCAAAGATATTTGGGAATCAGCATGGAACAACTGTACTGAAAACAAACTAAGAGCTATAAAACACTGCATAGGGTCTTGGAAATCAGCAGACAGGCAGAACAGACGGCAAGAGACAGCACTATGCAGACTAAGACTTCACTCGGCTAACCCACAGTTTCCTCTTCACTCGGGACAAACAGCCACCAAAATGCAGACCCTGCAATGAAACAGCCAGTGGCGTAGGAACGGGGGGGGGGCTATCAGGCTTGAGCCCCCCCCCCCCCCCTCCCGTCAGATATAAAGCGGCTATAACATTACAAATAAAATAAAAATTAGTACATGCTTAAAATTTTGTTGAAAGATTTGGAAAATAATACATTTATATTTTATTTCAAATAAATGTTTTTAACATTAATATAATGGTATGTATGTATTATATTATATATTATATACATTTAATTTATTTGAAGTGGCGATGGGTGGGTTTAAATAGGAAGATAAGGGCGGCTAGTAAAGGCAACAAGTCGGCAGTCGGCACATCCCAAAGAGTTATCATGACTTCTATTTCTCACCAACACTAAACTAAATAAAATCTTAATCACGTGATCAACTGAGTCAATCAAAATAAACAGCACCTGCTCTCTCGTTGATGACAAGAAAGTTTCGTTCCATTAATTTATCAGAATGATTTTTGTCAACTTGCTATCAGTAGTTTCAGAAGCGCGGCTCAAACCCTGTTTATCAAAAAACAACCACGGTCGTAGTAGGGGGTTGAACCACCCTTATTCTTCTAGACATTATCAACTATGAATTTTAGCTAGGGTCCTAGCTCTTTCGCGAATCGTGTCAAACTGAGAATGGTAAATTGTTTTTGGATTCTCCATTCACTTTACCTCAATTTATTTATTTTCATACTTTTAAAAAGAGGGGCCGAGTCATCGATATCTAATAGTAGGGCCGAGTGTTCAGTTCGTTTTTTATTGAGTATTATTTTTACTATGGCTTTTTGTTTGATAAAGACAGATTCTTTGAGGGTATCAGTAGCTGCTCCCCACGAAAGAAGGCCGTATTGTATAATGGAGTAACAACTCCATAATACAACACTCTTAGCTGTTGCACACTTAATAGTGGTTTTAAACCATTTTAGCATATTACCAGATATTCCTTGATTCCTTAGTACTGTTGTTAGTTTTCTATGTGATACGCTATCAAATGCTTTAGTCAAGTCAATAAAGACTGCCATCGGTTTCATACCTTGATCAAGATTTTCAGTAATGAATGAGGTTACTTTATTGATAGCATCTTGCGTGTTTAGGTTGTTTTGGAAGCCAAATTGATTTCCCGATATTATTTTGTATTTGTCTATGAATTTATTAAGGTGTTTTTGGCTATTTTTCTAATATAATTAGCTTAGGACACTATAAAAACTTTAGCCCTTAATATTCACCACAAACAACAGTGGAGAGTTTCAGAGTTTGCATTTTGTCACTGACTCACTCACTCACTCATCATCAAATTATGAGCGACTTCCAAAATAGCTAGAATCTTAAAATTTGGTACACTTGGAGCCGTGAAACTGATCCAAAAAGTTGAATTTTTTTTATTTTTACCCTCTCCCCCTCCAAAAAAAATTAAAAATGGCGGACGCAACGTTAAGGTGTTATTAATTAAAAGTAAGTCGTATCGAAAAACAGATGCACAAACAGCTACTGATTTTTAAAGGTCTACAAGTTAGATTATGTCTAATTTTTAATTATTGGCTTTGACGTCTCATAGCATCCGCAATTAATAACCGATTTAATTTCTGATGGGATGGCTCATATCTCACACTAATGCTCTTTAAATCGAGAGTTTATAATTATATGAATTCATCTTATCTGCTGAGAACAGGTGAGTAAACATTCGATGAGCAAGACTGATCTTTTCCTTTTATTGCTGAACACTCGGCCAGTTTCTGAATGAAGGAATTAAACAAACTTGGCCGTAATGTAGATATCACTACTTTGATAGGATGATTTTTTTGGGTGGGGGACCTCACAATTATTTCGAAATATGTTTTTGTTACGCAACACAGCAAAATCACTTTTTCTAATTAATTTGTAGCGTTCATTAAAATGTATTTGATCGCAGACTTGCACCGATTTTGAAAGTGGAGGGGGGGGGGGGGGGGGCGCGCCAAGGTGATACTGCTCCAGGGCGCTTCATACCTAGTTACGCCACTGACCCTATACGTCGGTTTTGCCGGAGTCATTATCCCTCAACCATCAGGGCATCAATATTTTGGATATTGGTGTGGTAGTAAGTAAATTGCTAATGATAATAGATATCGATGATAGCAGAAAATTTAAATTGCTTAACAATCCTTGGGTGCCAACCAAAAAATATAATTTTCCTTCCGATTTAAATAATGGAAAGTTTCAGTTGAAATGGCTTGACCATTATCCATGGTTGACGTATTCCGCTCTGCTTGAACGGACACTTTTGTGTAATTTTTTGCAAAGCAGCAGGTTGGCCGCGAATAATAATTAAATTTTCCTGCGAAAACTAATACTCAGTGGCGTACCCAGCGGCTAGGTCTGGAGGGGGCACATTCTAAGTCAGTTAAGATTGTAGTACAATATCTTACTCTAAGTCATGGGCGTCGTCAGTTAATTATTGGGGGGGGGGGATTTATGATGTTGGAATTTTCCGGGGGCCCACCCCCGGAAAATTTTGAAAATATGATTATTATTTTTTTTTTATACTCTATTGGGTCTGGGCCAGTCTGGGGGGGGGGGGGGGCACGTGCCCCTTGTGCCCCCCCCTGGATACGCCACTGCTAATACTAAATGGAAAACGGAAAACACTGGGCTAATAAGTAATTATGAACTCGTATAATATGTGAGAAAGTTTGTCTGAGTTGTCTCGGCTCGGACCATTTTTTTTAAATAGGTATTTTGGGATTTAGAATTCAAATTCAGTATTCAGTCCCAATCATTTTATTTATTAGAAAGTTTGTTCATGTTTTTATTTTAATTTATTATTATTTTGTTTTTGGTAGTTTTCATACTAAGGAAAGTTTAAATTTTAATTTAAATCAAATTATAATCATTATTTACTACGGGAAAGAGACAGTGAAAAATACACTCCCGCGCCGGGTTCAAATCCCGGCGCGGGAGTG